>ML374023.1:3529-35601 GCA_005239525.1 Nicotiana knightiana | reverse complement strand
CCCAAATTTATATTTGCAACGCCCGTTTAGTCTTTTTATAAGACATAGTTGAGCGTGATCAAGAGACTTCGCACAGCTCAGTCCAGGTAGAAGAGTTATGCGGATCGGAAGGTTCGTGATTTGGCATTTATGGATGATGATCGGGTTTTGCTTCGGGTATCGCTTATGAAGGGCGTCATGAGGTTTGGGAAGAAGGGTAAGCTGAGTCCGAGATTTATTGGTCTTTTTGAGGTATTGCGGAATGTTAGGGAGGTTGCTTATGAGCTAGCCTTGCCTCCCAACCTAGCAGGAGTTCATCCGGTATTCCACGTCTCTATGCTCCGAAAGTATCATGTTGGTCCGACTCATGTTTTGGATTTCAGTTCAGTCCAGTTGGACAAGGGTTTATCATATGTTGAGGAGTCAGTCGCTATATTGGATAGGCAGGTCAGAAAGCTTAGGTCGAAGAATATTGCATCAGTCAAGGTTCAGTGGAGGGGTCAACCGGTCGAGGACGCGACTTGGTAGACAAAGCAAGATATGCGCAGTCAGTACCCCCATATTTTCACAGCTTCAGGTATGTCTCTATACTCGTTCGAGGACGAATGATTTTCTTAAGAGGGAGAGAATGTAACGATCTAGTCGGTCATTTTTAGAGTTATCTCCCCGATCGCCTAATAACTGCTTTCCCCACTTTTATATCTGCTTATGGGACTTGTCGGAATGATTATTTGCAAAATTCGGAGAGTTTTTGGACACTTAGTCCCTATAAATAAGTTTAAGCTTTAGAAATCGTACCGTAGTTGGAACTGTGTGAAGATGGATCCGGAATGGAATTTCATCGACTCCGTTGGGTGATTTCATGGTTAAGAGCGTGTCCGGATTATGTTTTCGAGGCATGTCGTAGATTTAGGCTTGAATTGGCGAAGGTTAGAATTTCGGCGATTTCCGCGATTTCGGCCGATAGGTGAAATTTTGATAACGTGCTCGGAATGGAATTCTGAGAGTGGCTGTAGGTCCGTAGTTTCATTTATGACTTGTGTGTAAAATTTGAGGTCATTCGGACTAGTTTTGACATGTTTCGGCATCGGTTGTAGATTTTGGAAATTTCATAAGTTCTTAGGCTTGAATCCATGCATAATTGGTGATTTTGATGTTATGTAATGTGGTTTGAAGGCTCGATTAAGTTGGGATAAGGTATTAGGACTGGTGGGTAAGTTTAGTTGAGGTCCCGGGGGGCCTCGGGGATGTTTCGGATGCTCAACGAGATGATTTTGGACTTAGAAAACCAGCTGAAGCATTGCTGGTTCTTGTGTTTCGCACCTGCGGATAGGGAGCCGCAGGTGCGGTGGAGGGCGTCGCAGGTGCGGTTTTGGTCAGGCGCAGCCAGACTCGCAGGTGCGGACGGGGTTCCGCAGATGCGGCCCAGTGATCGCAGGTGTGGCCCCAATTCATTTAGTGAGTTTTCGCACCTGCGATGTATTTTACGCAAGTGCGGGACCGTATGTGCGATCCAATGAGTTGCAGGTGAGGAATTGCTATGTTGTTTATACATAATCCGAGGGTTTGAAATTCATATTTTCTAAAATGATTTGGATCTCGGGATTTGACGATTTTTGAGTGGGTTTTGAGGAGAAGATTCATAGGTAACGATTCCTAACCTTATTTCACTGGTATATCATTAATCCATAGCAATTTCTTCAATATAATCAATGAATTTGGGTGAAAAAGCAGGAAAATGGGAGGAAGGTTCCCTAAAATAGGAATCTGAGAATTTAATGAGATTTTGACGTCGGTTTTCGATGATTCTTGTTCGAGTGAGTTCGTCAGTAAATGGGTGTTCTAAATCTGTAAATTTCACTCGATTCCGAGACGTGGGCCCGGGGGACTTTTTTTGGGAAATTTTCCTAATTTCGCGTATTAGCCTTGAACTAATTAGCTAGATCGATTTCTTACAATGATATTTACATTATGAAATTGAATTGAATAGATTCGGGCCATTCGGAGTCTGTTACTCGTGGCAAGAGCGTGGTTTTGAGTTGAGTAGAGCAGTCGAGGTAAGTTGCTTGCGTAATTCTGTGTTGGGGACTTCCCTTAGGCTGTTTTGATACTATTTGTTGAATGGGCGTCGTGTACGTGAGGTGACGAGTACGTGCACGGGCCATTGTTGCAAAAATTCCATTTTTCCTTCCATGTCATAAATCATTTCACTTTTATTTCATTGTTTAATGTGCTAATTGTGTAGTTTAGATTAGGAAGGAGCATGTCTACCTATTTTACCTGAATTCCCTATTTGATACTATGTGCACCATGTTTAGTTAGTCCTATCCTTTGTCTTGCCTGTGACTTTTCTCCTGAACTGTTTAAATAAATTTTGTCCGGCATTCATTTGCATTTCATATTTACTTTGGGACTACAGATGTATTCCGGGAGATCCCCTTGTACTGTATATTTACTTTGGGACTACGGACGTATTTCGGGAGATCCCTCTGTTCTACATATTTACTTTGGGACTGCGGACATATTCCAGGAGATCCCTCTGTACTGCATATTTACTTTGGGACTACGGACGTATTCCGGGAGATCCCCCTATACTGCATATTTACTTTGGGACTACGGACGTATTCCGGGAGATCCCCCTATACTGCATATTAATTTTGGGACTACGGACTTATTCCACGAGATCCCCCTGTACTGCATAATCATTTGGAAATACGGGACGATATCCCGGGAGATTCCACTTTGTGATATATTTTGTTGAGCCGAGGATTTTCTTAAACTGTTTACTGTAGACATTACCTATCTTTCATTCTTTTATACTGTTTTAAACTGACTTATTTAGAAATCCAGTAGAGCCTTAACCTGACCTCGTCACTACTTGACGGGGGTTAGGCTTGGCACTTACTGGGTACCAGATGTGGTGTACTCATGCTCTTTCTTGCACATGTTTCCGTGTGCAGATCCAGGTACGAGCTATCAGCCTCGTGGTTAGTCGATGTTTCTGATTCCAGGAGACTGCAAGGTATTTCTGCCGCGTCTGCAGAATCCTCCGAGTCTCCTTCTATTCTATCTTGTAGAGACGTTCTTATGTACTTTTTCTCCAGTTTTTGTTAGAGCTACAGTAGTGTTAGAAGCTTGTGATTGTCTATGATATTCCGGGTGTTGGGAAGTTATATTTTGTATGAGCCGAGCGGCCAGTATGTTACTTATGTCATTGCCCTTATCCCCTTTATTGCTTGCACTTTATTTCAATTTTTCCCCGTTATAGTAGGCTTACCTAGTCGTAGAGAGTAGGTGTCGTCACGACACCTTCATAGGATAAATCGGCTCGTGACGCATGGGGATCTCCAGAGGTACCATCTCGTAGTCCCAAAAGTAAATATGCAGGGGAATCTCCCGAGGTACCGCCTGGTAGTCCCAAAATTAAACACACAGCTCGAAACGGATAAAAACAACAATTAACAGCAAGAATCCTACAGCTTAAGACTAATACAAATCAAGTAAAAATAGGAATTCAACTAAGCATGCGGCACAGATTTCAAATAAGCATTTAAGACACGTAGACATGTGATATTAGGCTAAACAGGATAACTACATATGCTAGGATGACTCATTTGAAAAACAAGAAACTGTTCAGTAAAAACTGCATTTTCAACAATTATCCCATGTACGCACTCGTCACCTTGCGTACACGGCACTAACATATCACAGAATTGTCACAATAGTACCAAATCCTAAGAGGATTTCCCCAACACAAGGTTAGGCAAGGCACTTACCTTGAACCAAGCTCAATCAATCAGTAAGAATACCTTTTCCTCGACTTTTCGACTCTGGATAGGCCAAATCTAACCAAAAGAAATTACATACCATAAATATAACTATAAGAAACGTCTAATTAATGAAATCAAGACTTTAGCAAGAAATTAAAAAATTTCCCCAAAAAGTCGACATGGGCCCATGTCTCGGAGTCGGGTAAAAGTCATAAAATGTGAACACCCATTCAACCACGAGTCCACCCATACCAAAATTACTCAAATCCGATACCAAAATCTCAAACAAAACCACAAAATTCGGTTGAAGAACTTTCCCACTTTTTCCCCAAATTTCTCAACCCAAAACTTTAATTAAATGATGAAATTAACAATGGATTAGTGGATATTAATCAAAAATAAGTCAAGAATCATTACTCAATCGTTGCCTCTGAAAAACCCTCAAAATATCGCCTAAATCTGAGCTCTCTATCTCAAGTTATGATGAAAATAACAAACCCTCAATTTTGTAATGCTTATATGTGCCCAGATAAATCCTTCTTCGCGAACGCGACCTCACTCTCGCATTCACGTAGCAAAAATAGATACGGACAAAAAATCCTTCTACACGGACACGAGGACCCTCGCATGAATGTGATGCATGACTAACCCACCTCTTCGCTAACGCGACCCACACTATGCGAACACGTAGAATAAATGTTTTGGGATCCCAGCTTCCTCTACTTCCTCTATGACAACGCGATACCCTTCTCGCGTTCGTGATGCACCACTGCCCAGATCTTTGCGAGCGTGGCTCCCACTTCACGAAAGAGAAGCACAAATACTCACCCGCCACCAGCTCTCCTTTGCGAACGCGGAACTCCCCTCGCGGACGCGAAGAAGGAAACCAACAACTGAAACACCAGATTTTCTGCAATTCCAACAAGTCCAACTCTAGTCCGTTAACCACCCGGAATCCACCTAGGGCCTCAGGTACCTAAACCAAATATACCAACGAGTCCTAAAATATCATAAAAACTTAGTAGAGCCTTCAAATCACATCAAAGAACGCTAAAAACACGAATCACACTCCAATTCAACTTAATGAACTTTGAAACTTCAAAATTCTACAACTAATGCCAAAACCTATCAAATCGGGTCTGATTGACCTCAAATTTTTCACACAAGTCATATTTGATATTATGGACCTACTCTAACTTTTGTAATCGGAATCCGACCCCGATATCAAAAAGTCCACTCCCCGTCAAACTTCCCAAAAATTCAACTTCCGTCATTTCAAGACTTATTCAGCTACGGACCTCCAGTTCACAATTTGGACAAGCTCCTAAGTCAAAAGTCACCCAACGCAGCTAACAAAATGTATGAAACTCCATTCCAGAGTCGTCTTCAGACAGTTCCAACTACGGTCAAATTCCTAAAACTTAAGCTTCCATTTAGGGGCTAAGTGTCCCATTTCACTCCAAAACCAAAAACAAATCCTCCCGGCAAGTCACATAAGCATAAAATGATACAGGGGAAGCACTAAATGGGGGATCGGGGCTAATATTATGAAAACGACTGACCGGGTCATTACAAGAAACTTTTTAAAACAGGGACAAATCATAAACAATCTCACTGACCGATTGGCCATTTGAAATATCATACTAGTAGGCCTAGGCATCCCCAATCCTGCTCGCTTGTAGATGACAAGAGGCATTAGGTTTATGCTAGCACCATTTTCACAAAGAGCTCTAGCAAAATCACACAAACCAATAGTGCATGGGATGATGAAAGCCCCCGGATCTTCTTTCATTTGGATGGCGGTTGTTGAGATAATGGAGATAATCATATGGGTGGCGTTTACCATTTCATTTTTTATGGTTCACTTCTTTGGTTATCAAGACTTTCAAATACTTAGCAAATCCATGCATCTCTCGGAAGGATTCCAAGAATGGAATGTTCATTGATAATTGCTTCAAAATGTCATAGAATTTCTCGAACTTGCTATTATCAACTCTTTTGGCTAACCTTTGAGGAAATAGAGGGCGAGGTCTAAGAATTAGTTCTAGAGGTTTTGGTTCCTTTACTACTCTTTCCTAAACATTTTCATGGCTAATATCCTGAGCCTTCACTTTTTTCAGGATTTTCTTAACTTTAACAACACTAGGCATTTCAACTTGTGCCTCATCTTCTTGTTCAACACTTTCACATCGACCACCCTTTCACTCTCACTTTGAAGTAGTTTCCTACTTCGATTTTTGATTGCTATGCAATGAGACGTTTGTATACCCCCCACTATCCTTTGGGTTCGCAATTGTATCACTTGGGAGTGCGTATTTTTGTTTTGGAGTTTGTTCTCTTGAAAGATCTCACATTTTCATATCCAAATTTTGAATAGAAGCGGTGTGAGAACCCACAATCTCGGCCATGATTTTCATTGAAGTGTCGAACCTCTCTTGATTTTGCAAAACCCTCTCAAGCATATTCTCCAATTTGGAATTACTTTGGTAACTTGAAGAACCCTCCCGCCAATGTTGAGAGTTAGAGTATTGGCCCTTTGGTGGAACATAAGGGTTTGAACTCCGAATTGTGAAATTGTTGTTGTTGCTCCAATTTCCTTGATGTGAATTACCTTGGTCGTTCTGCCATTGTTAATTACCTTGTCATTACGGGTTAAGTATCCATTGATTTTGTTGTCCTGATCCTTGGTAGTTTTGCCTTTGACATCCTCCTTTTGAATTGTTAGCATAATTTGCTTCTTCATATTGCATTGAAGGATATTCTTGATGTTGGTCTTCTTGATGTTGATAATTGGCATTCAACATTGGTTGCACTTCTTCCACCATATTCACTTTCTTTTTGGCTTTTCGTAAATATTTTTTTCAAAACATTCACATTGGTGGCAAGACCGAAAATCAATTGATCTCTTTATTGATTTTCCTTGACAATGTTGGTCAAAGAAGGGTTACCATATGGAACACAACCCTCTATGTCATCTGAATGGCAAGCTTGGTTTTGTTCGGCCACCTTATCGAGAATTTGGGTGACTCTTGCAAACGTCGTCCATGAAAGATCTATTGGCCGCATTGTTAGCCACAGATTGGTTCATGAGATCCAAACCTGTGTAAAACTTCTTCAACAAAATGTTTGCAGGAAACCGATGATTCAGTGCTCTCACCAAGTATTTCTTGAATCTCACCCAAGCTTCATGAAGTTTTTCCCCCGGTAGTTTTTTGAAGAAGAAAATTTTGTCCCGGAGTTTGTACTTCTTGCTTTGTGGAAACCATATTCCTAAGAAGACATGTACAACCTCGGTCCATGTATGGATGGAATTTGGAGGTAGACTATGAATCCATTTCCTTGTCTCTCCGGCTAGAGATTATTGAAAACCTTCAACCTCAAGGCATCATCCGAAATATGAATTTGCTTATGCATTGCACACACACCCACAAAATTTTTGAGGTGTTGTGTTTGGTCATTGTCGGTGGAATTTCAGAAGAACCCCTCTGCCTTTAGCATTAGGTAGGAATTGTGGTCCACTTTTAAGGTAGTCGCGTCAATTCTAGGAGGGATAATGGTGTTTGAATAGTCAATAAATTCATCCATATATGTAAATACATTCTCTGGCTCGCCAATGCATGCCTATTTACACCAAACAAAACAAGAAAAGTGTGATGAAATAGAAAAAAACTTAAAGTAAAGCACACATTAACTTGTTACGCTCCCCGACAACAGCGCTAAAATTTGATACGCTCAAACTACACCTATATAAATAGCGTAAAGCAGCCGATGCCAAATATAACAACCCTACTAGGTTGGGGTAGAATCCTAGAGGAAGTAGGCATGAAAAGATTACTTGAATAGTGTTTCACTTTACTAAGGTCGTAATTCTATCCCCTTAATTTGGAAAAGGTTTGATATTTGTAAACTATGAAGAGACGCTATTTATTTTAGAGATTTGACTATTTGGATTGAAAAACCAAGGTTGTGCCCCCTTCTATGGAATGTAATGCTATCGGTGTTAATTTGATATATTTCTAATGAGAAGTTCTTTGATAAGAAAATGGTTCCTAAATGTCTACCCAATATATTCCAATAGTTAGGTAGATATTCAACTTCATGATTTTTCCAAATACAAAAGGGTTACAACTAGAGAAACCAATATATGTCAAGTAGAACCCACTTATTCCTAAGTCATTCTATTAAACAAGGTTCAAAGCCTTAAGTTCTTTCTATTCATTTCTATCAGACCCTAACCCTCTTTTTCAAGTGAAAAATAAAGTAAAATGGCAATAGTTAATATGTGTAAACACCAACTATAAATGAAGCATGAGAAATGACGAGAAATCAAAAACCCATTATATGTATATTCAATGGTAAACACCAATTAACATTACACCCACTCTGGGTCCACACCCTTAGTCTTTAAAGTTATCTACTCATACTAAAATACAAGAACAAAACATTAAAGGACATAAAAGCTTACAAAAAAGACAAACTGTTGGAATCTCTCCAAAAGGCTCAAAATAAATAAAGTATTCAATTCTCTCAATGTAGGACCTCTTTTAGATCAAAATGACCCACAAAAACCCTATCTCTTCTATTTATAATGGATAAAAACCGCGGACAGATTTGTGACAAAAATAGCCCTTAGGAAAGTTTTGTGATCACAGAATAGACCACGGAAATGATCCGCAGTTCGCATATCCGTTGAATATCCCCAGATCTATTCTTTAACACTCCTACATTTCAAAATAGTCATGCGGTCTGCATAATCATTTCGCAGTCTGCATAATCATTTTGTGGTCCTTCGCCTCTGATCACTAAAAGTTCCCATTGTATTTGTGACATAAGTCTGTGATCCGCATATCTGTTATGCAATCCACATGATGGACAACATATTTGATTCCTAAAACTCGGCAGGTATGGATGATTTTGTGATGGATGTGTGATTCGCACATCCGTTCCTCGATTCCATATGTGACCACAAATCTGACTTCTTCAGTATTTTTGACATATTTTTCATGTTCTTGGATCTTCAAGCCGATTTCCTACAAAGCTACAAAACAACATAAAAATGACCTAAAATTCTTTAAAAGGTAAGCTAAAGTCTATGAAATTATTATTGAAATTGTCGCATTTCTACGACACATCAAGTATCCAGATGGCTCCGTCTAAGGTCTTATATGGGAGGCAATGTCTTTTTCTAGTTGGTTGGTTTGAGCCTAGTGAGGCTAGATTGTTGGGCACAGATTTAGTTTGCAATGCTTTGGAAAAGGTAAATTAATTTAGGAGCCGCTTCGTACAGCACAATCCAGGAAAAAGATTTACGCAGATAGGAAGGTTCGTGATGTGGCTTACACGGAGGATGAGAAAGTTCTTCTCTGAGTTTCTCTTATGAAGGACGTGATGCGACTTGGGAAGAAAGGCAAGTTAAGCCTGAGATTTATTGGCCCATTTGAGATCTTACAGAGAGTTGGGGAGGTTGCTTATAGGCTTGCATTGCCTTCTAGCCTAGCGGAAGTACATCCAATATTTTATGTTTCTATGCTTCGAAAGTACCATGAGGATAGGTCACATATTTTGAACTTCAGCACTATGCAGCTTGATGAGTATCTGACCTACGAGGAAGAGCCAATGGCTATTTTAGATCGTTAGGTTCGAAAGTTGTGAGCTAAAGATATTCCTTCTGTGAAAGTGCATTGGAGATGTCAGCCTACTGAGGAGGCTAGTTGGTGTCCGATTACAACATGAGGAGTAGATATCTGCTCCTTTTTACCAGTCCAGGTACATGTTTATTTCCACTCGAGGACAAATATTTCTTTTAGAGGTGGAGAATGTAAACACCAATAGATCGTTTTGAGTTCTAAATCCCCATTTTGTACTTCGAGATCTTTCATTTTGATGATTTATGACTTATGTGCATGGTCCATGTCGATTTTCAGAAGGGTTAATTGTGAATTTTTAAAGAAAACGTGATTTTTGATTTTGAAAGTGGCTAGAGTGACCACAGTCAATATTTTTGCTAAATAACATCGGATTGGTATTTTGATATTTCCGGTAGGTTCGTATGATTATTCTGAACTTGTATGCATATTTAATTATGGTCTCGGGTGACCTGAGTTCGTTTTGGCACTTTATGTAGAAAGTTGGTTATTTGAGTTTGAACTTTGAAAAATCTTGCGTTTTGGTGATCGATTCTTGATTTTAGGTCTTGTTGTGATGATTTGAGCTTACGAGCGAGTTCATTTGATGTTAAATATACTTGTGTAAATGTTACTATTGTATCCCGAGGGGCTCAAGTGAGTTTCAGATAGGTTGTGGACTATTTTAGAATAACTATTGCATTGTTGGTGTCGCTGGGCTACAAATCTCGCATTTTCAAGGATATATTTGCAAATGCGAGCCTCGCATTTGCTATGCTAGGTAGGGGATGGAAGCTTAGTTTTTTTGAAGCTTAGTTCGTATCTTCGAGGGTTCCAGCCTTCGTATTTGCGATGTACTTGTCGCAATTGCGACTCTGTGGGAGAAGGGAAAACTTCGCTTTTGCGAAGATGAGTCGCGGTAGAGGATATCCCATGTTTGCATTTGCAATATTGGAAGCTCAGGAGCTGGTTCTCAATTGTGACCAGTTGTTCGCATTTGCGAAAATAGCAATTACGAACAAGATTTCGCAATTACCTACATCTGGGTAAAGGAATGGGATTTCGGGACTGCTCATTGTACTCTATTTTTAGGCCTAGACTCCACATGAAGGCGATTTTGGAGAGAAAATTCTTCCCAACTTCATTGGTTAGTAACTTTATCTAGACTTTACCGAGACTCCCTATGAAGTTAGGAAAGTTTTGCTCCAAATTTTCCTTTATGTGGAGTATAGATCTCATAAATAGAGTAAAATAAGCTAAGTCCTGAATTCCAATCTTTTATCCAGTTGTACGTATTGCAATTGAAAACTAACAGTTGGTCGCAATAGTGAACCAGCTCCTGAGCTTCCAATATCGCAAGTGTGATATAGATATTGTAAATGCAAACATGGGATATCCGCAAATGCGAACTCAGCTTTGCAAAAGCGTAGTTGTCCCTTATCCCACAAAGTCGTAGTTGCGACAAGTACATCGCAAATGCAAAGGCTGGATTCCTCGCAGATGAAAACTAAAGTGAAGTTTACATCCCCTACCAGCATCGCAAATGCAAGTAAGCTCTCATACAAATCCCCGCAAATACGAGATCTGCAACCCAACACACCAACAACTCTACAGTTATTCCAAAACAGTCCGCAACCTATTTGAATCTCACCTGAACCCCTCAGGGTATAATCCGAACTTTCTCACAAGTATACTAACATCAAACAAACTCTCTTGTAAGCTCAATCATCACAATAACACCTAAACTCAAGAATCTATCACCAAAGCTCAAGATTTTTCAAAGTTCAAACTCAAATTTCTAACTTTCTGCATGAAATGGGCTCGGGTCACCTGGGACCCCAACGAAACATGTGTACAAGTCCATAATCATCATACGAACCTACTCGAATCATCGTAACACTAATCTGAGGTCGTTTATCAAAAATATTGATCGTGGACAACTCTAGCTACTTTCAAAGTCAAAAAGCATATTTTCTTTAAAAATTTACATTTAAACCTTCCGAAAATCTACACGGATCATGCACGCAAGTCATAAATCATCAATTAGAGTTATGAAAGGTATCTAAACACAAAACGGGGAGCTAGTACTCAAGAAGACCTATTGGATCGTTACAAATGGTGGCTCCAAAAGTGGGTATAGATAAATATGTTGCGATTGTTTATATCTTGTCCATGCTTTAAAAAGTTCTCTAATATTAACCCATACTCTATAAAATAAAAAAATGTTTGGACCAAACTTGAGTGAAAACCTTCCGGACAAACTTTAGATCAAAATTGATAAATACAATTTTTGTAATTCCTTCACAACTTTAGATTGTCGGGTCAAAAGTTACCTGTGAGCTTGGGTGAATCCTATCGCTTATGAAGTAGGAAGTTATAATTACAAAGGTTTTAAAAAAGGGGACAATGTAAATTTGCTGCCTAAAAAAGGGATACCCGATTAAATACTCTTTTTCAATTTCAACTTTCATACTCCTCTTTTTCAGCTTAAACAAATTTTATCCTAACGCTGATAAGGTAAAGAAATTGTTTCGTTCGTCTTATTTTATGTGATACACTTTTCTTTTTAGTTTGTCCCAAAAGAAATGATGCCTTTTTATTTTTAGAAATAATTTAGATTTAAACCTTTTTTTACCTTTAATGATATGATTTATATCCATTAAAATATCTATGATAAGTTTTAGATCAGAAGTTTTAAAATTATCTTTCTTACTTCAATTTAGTATTCAGTCAAACTCCTTCACGTAAAGTAATGGAGAAAGTGTTAGCTATTTAAACTGTAATTGTATATAACTATTTTTTTAAATATAAACTAGTTAATTAAAACAACATGTTTAACTTCTACACAATGTAAAAGAAGCAAAAGTATGAAATACCTAAGGTCCTAAAGTCAGTTTTGGAGCAAATTATTACAGGAAACCCTATTTCAGCTTTATGTTATTATTTTAAGGATAGGCGTATAGAATTTGTTAATAAAAACTCCTTCTTTGACCTTAAATCTTTTCTCTTTGCAACCCTAAACCCCACACCCAAATCCACACAAATTGCTTGTTCTTAGCACTTATGACTTAGTCTCCCATACCACGTTCTAATGGATATCTGTTGCTCTGTATGATAAAGTTGTAATTTTTAAATGTAAATTCCTTTGATTGTTATTCAAAAATTCCAACAATGGGCTTTTTGGTCACGCGATTTGTAGTACATACGTATACATATACAAAATTTGATCCTGAAAACCAATTCCGATTGGTTAAAAAATAAATATCAATGCATTTTTTAATAGCATCTTTTAAGAGTTTAGCCAATTTATCGTGAATGGTAAAGAGGATAAAGAAATGTGAGTTGCAAGAAATTTCAGTTCTATTTCGATCCTCAACCTTACCCATGAAGAGGAACTAGGGTTTTAGAGACAAAATTGGCTTGGTTAATTTTTAACATTAACCACAAATCAAATCCACGAGACAAAAATTCAATTATGTAATGTTGTTGAGTTGTCTTGATTTATCCACCAGAGAATTTGTTGAATTTCTATAAATTGCACTTGAGAAAATCTACCAACAATAGGCAGATAGATAGACTCATTTATGCTGCTAAACAAAAGCAAATGATTGTTTGAACAATGTTTGACTAGATTTGGATGGTTTGGAAGCTTGTTCTAAAGGGAAAGCCGTGTTGGATTGTCGATCTTGTTCTGGAAAGAGGTAAGTATCTTTATTAACCTTGATTGAGGGAATTAGGGTATAACTGAGTCTATTTGCTACCTGATCAAGGTGTTAGTGGAAAAGTATATGCAAGGTGACGAGTGTATATGCGTTGGTCATGTGATAAGCATGCAGGTAGAATTGGATTTATTTGTGCCATGTTACTTTGTGCATTATGTCTTTCATGCTCTATATAGATTGTGAAACTTTTAATTTTCTTGTATCCGTTTTATTATTTATGTTGAGCTTATTGAAATATTGGACATTGAGATTATTTGATTTATTGATTTGGTTATTCGTGTAAAGGTGTAGTAAATTCTCATACGACGAGTTATGTTCAAAGATTATGCTTGATGTTATTTATGCTTTCTGCCTTGCTTGGTATTGTGTTAATTGTGATGCTTGGTGAGAAAGAGTGAATTGCACCTGTTAACATATTTTCTTGAAAGGCTTGTTCATAATTTTCTTGAAAGGCTTGTTCAGAGTTGTGGTTTACTCAGTAGTACCTTCCTTTACTTTCTCACTTTATATCTCTTTACCTATGTACCTGTTAACATATTTCACTCAGGAGCCAGAGTCCCAAATTGTAGCCACTACCAGGGGTAGGGCCCGAGCAAGGCTAGAGGCTGAGGTAGAGGCATATCTCAGCCTAGAGCACCCATAGAGGCACCCACAATAGAGCTTTGGTTAGATCTGGAGGATGAGATTCCAGATCAGGTCGAGCCAGTAGAACCAGTGTAGGTCCTGGTGCACCCTATTTTGCACTAGTCAAAACAAGATTCAACTTGTGGTTTCTCTGTTGTTAATAAAAGAGAGTTGCCACCTAATTTTAAAGGTATACTAGGGTACCTATTTAAATAATAAATTATATTCTTTATTGGTCTACTAACTGATGAGATTATGGGTAAGGGTTCTTGTTCTTCTAAGGGAAAGGTGTTAGGAATCCCTTAAAATTTACCTGAGGTAGCACCATAGGACTTAGACTAATTTTAAGGGATCAATTATTTGTATTTTGCTTAATTACGATTAAAGAGTACATCTTACTGTATATCCAAGGGAGAATATAAAAATGGATGTGAGACTTTAGAGGAGTATAAATTTAAAAAGGAGTTTAAAGATATGTTGAAAGAGTTTTGAAATATGTATGTAGATGGTCTATATTCTTATAAAGCTTGTGAAAAGGGGTTAAGTTATGAAAACAGCTGACTTAGGGAAGGGGTGTTCATACGACTCTAAAAGGTGTTTGTAAGAAAGTGAGCCTAGAATATACCTTGCTTTGAAGATTTAAAGAAAGTTCATTTTGTTGAAAAATTCTTTAAGGTGACAGTTCCTCATTTTTCTGCAAAATTCTAATTTTCCTCGTGATAGTAGAGCTTGTGATTCAGTTCACTAATTCTCTTTCTCAAAAATGAGGCTGCTATTTTTACTAAGTTCTGGGCTTCAAAATCTTTTAGGAAAATGATAAGTGAGCGAGAACATAGTGATGAGAGGAGTAAATTATAGTTAGCGAAGTGAGAAAAGAAGTGAGCGGGAACATAGTGATGAGAGGAGTAAATAATACTTAGCGAAGTGATGATTAATTACTGACTAATTCCTTTTAAATTCTATATTATATAAAGCTTGACTATGTTTCACATAATGTTACAGCATAAAAATAAAGTATGTAATCTAATATATGAGTGTTGTATACATGTAGGGAAGAATAATAAGAAGGCATACCAAATACGACAAGGCAATAAATTAATTAGCTAAGCAGTAGGCAAATAATAAAGTAATTGAGGGAAAGGAAACTTGACCTATGAAATTGGGTCTTAAGAAGGCAGGCCCAGCAGTAGAGAGATGCGGCTACAGCTGATGTTGGACTCTCCAAAAAATGCAACAAGGCTAGGATTGGGCCTGAGTTCCTTAGGAACTCAGCAGGCGCAAATGATGTACATGCCCAAAAGATAAAGAAAGTCATTAGACACATGCTCCGTGTATTCAATATATTCAACCATGTATGAGATATACAAACAGACGACTGGAACAAGAAAATATCAATATTTAAATACTATGAGAAGTTAAATTAATGTGGTAGTTATACATGGCAAATAATTTACAGTGAAAAGCTTTCGTTGTCATTAAACACTAAACCCCTAAAGAACCAAAGTGTCAGAAGTAAAGGCTAAGGAAGAAGTTCTACTCGAGGTCGATGCCCCCTTTGAATCCCCGACACTTCAAAATTTCCAAGGGACTCAAGGCCCAGGGCAATGCTTGTGCTGGGGAGAGCAGCCTAACATAGAGTCAAACTCCACTCCCAAATATCCTTAACCGCTAACGACTTAATTTCTTGTCACGACCCCAAATCCTAAACCGGCCGTGATGGTGCCTATCGTGGAACTAGGCTAGCCAACACTCACATATATACAGTTTCTTTCCAAAATCTCAAATCTTTTTCGACATTTCATAGACGTAAGTAAATTACTGAATCTATTAAGCAAAACAAACAGTCAAATACTCTAAAACCATCCCCAAGATCCGGAGTCAACATGTCATGAGCATCTAAGGAATATACCAAAAAAAAAGTCCACTATTATAATACAAAACCTCGGAACGAAGAACTAGGTACAAAATAAGAAGGGAAAACAGAGATTTGATGTGGACGCTGAACAGCTACCTCTATATCCCCACTCCATCTCCGTACGGAAATAGATGGCTAACGCTCGGTATCAGCACATGTATTTGCACACAGGGGTGCAAGGAGTAATATGAGTACGCCAACTCAGTAGTAATTAAAATAAATCAAGTCTAAGCAGTAAGAAACACATAAAATCAAATCATCAGTTCACAATATGCACAACCTTTCTTTCCAACAGTGTATACATATATATATATGAAATCAACATGCCTTAAAAGCCAACTTCCGTAAAAAAAAATTGAAAAATGTGTTTTCGAACAATTTCAAAATAAAAATACCTGAAGAATTTAGTGTAAAAGTAGCCCCTCGGGCCAAAACATGAATCATAAATCGCCCCTCGGGCAGAACATCACCCAGCATACCTCACAGTCACTCAGTATCAGCCCCTCGGGCAACCTCACTGTCACTCATGCCTCCCAATCACTCATCACTCGGCACTCGCACTCAGTAGGTACCTGCGCTCACTGGGGGTGTGTACAGATTCTGGAGGGGCTCCTTCAGCCCAAGCACCAATATCAAGCCACCTCGTGGCATATCACATCCTCACAATCAGGCCCTCCGCCTCACTCAGTCAGAAACTCTCAAAATCCCCTCGGGCGTATCAGTACAACGGGGTACTCGACCCAAAACATCATTTTATATCTCAAAATAGTATAAATAAGGCTGAGTTTCGAAATCAGTTAAACATAACATGACTGAGTGTAAATCATAAGTCAACAGGGTAAGGAAAATAGCAGTAAAAGCCCCCAAGGGGTCTAAACAAGTCGGTACGAGGCCTCAAACATGGCTTATAGCCCAAATATAGCAATAGTTTTTAGAACACAATTTAACATATGATTTAGAGTAAAAATACGCAACTCAATAATTTCCGCGGAGAGGACCAAGTCCAATCCAAAAATCAGTGCACGCCACATACTCGTCGTCCGACATGTGCGCCATTCTAAAACAGTGAGAAATACGAAGTCCGAGGTTTCATACCCTCAGGACAAGATTTATAGCCATTACTTACCTCTACCGGGCCACAATGTCAATCCGTGATGATCTTTCTCCTCAAATCGGCTCCCGGTTGCTCCGAATCTACCCAAAACCAGATTAACATCATCAGTATACGCTAAAGGAACAAAACCCAATCGAAAACTATCAATTTAGACACAATTATCAAAATTTGGCCAAACCCGAGCCTCGGGCCCGCGTCTCGGAATTTGATAAAATTTACATCACTAGAATCCTCATCCTCCCACGATTATATACATACCAAGAACACCAAAATTGGACCACAATTTCCCACTCAAATCATCAAAAGAAATTTCCAATTCTCATGCACCTACCCTCCCCAATTTTGGGTTTAAATTCAACAAATTTCTGGTTTAGTTACTTAGAAAATGACATAGAATCAAGTTATGAAGTCGAAAATCTTACCTCCAAGTGATTCCCTTCGATTTCTTCTTCAAACCCTCTCAAAGAGCTCCAAACCCGTTCAACAATGGAGGAAAAATAGATTCAATTCGCAAAAATGGCCTTTTAAAACATTCTGCCCAGCACTAAATCCTTCTTCAGTGCGATCGCATTTCCAGGGATGCATTCGCAATGCACAATCCAACCCACTCTATGCGTTCGCACACCCACACACGCGTTCGCATAGCTCAAACATCCATCCCTCTCACGCGCCTCAGAACCACTATGCGATCGCACAAGGAGCCACGCGACCGCACTGCTCAAGACTGCCCAACCTATGCGATCGCAATCCTTATTACGCGATCGCATAGAACAAATTGCCTGCCCCAATCTTTACTCTACGCGATTGCGGATGAACTTACGCGATCGCAATGAAGAAACCACTGCTGCTAAAACACCAGAAAAACAGCAGACTCCTTAAGACCAAAAATGCCCGTTTGAGCATCCGAAACACACCCGAGTCCTCCGGGACCTCAACCAATACTACCAACACCCCCCATAACATCATTAAAACTTAGTCGAGCCTTCGAAACACCAAAAACAACGCAAAAACACCAATGATGTCGAAACCAACCAAAATACATCCGATTGACCTGAAAATTTGCACACATATCCAAAATGAAATTATGAACCTGCTCCAACTTCTGTAATTCCATTCCGACCCCGATAGCCTATTTCCCATTGCCGACCGAAAATCGCCAAAAACTAACTTTCGCCAATTCAAGCCTAATTCTACGTCGGACATCAAAACTTTATTCTGAACACACTCCTAAGCCCCAAATCACCTAACGAAGCTATCCGAGCTATAAAATCCATATTCCGAGGTCGTTGACCAATAAGTCAACTCCCAGTTGACTTTTTCAATTATTAAGCTAATTTAAGAGACTAAGTGTCTCAGTTCTCACCACGACCACACCGAACCCGACCCAACACAACATAAATAGGCTAAGCAACATACGATAAAGCAGAAATGGGGGAAACAAGGCTAATCTCATGGAACGACAAGCCGGGTCGTTACATCATTCCCCCTCTTAAACAAACGTTCGTCCTCGAACGGGTCTAGAAACATACCTGGAGTGTCGAATAAGTGAGGATATCTGCTCCGCATCTCCCACTCGGTCCCCTAGGTAGAATCCTCCACCGGTTGTCCTCTCCATTGAACCTTCACTGAAGCTATATCCTTAGACCTCAACTTTCTGACCTGACGACCCAAAATAGCCACTGGCTCTACCTCATATGACATATCACCCTCGATCTGAACTGTGCTGAAGTCCAAAACATGTGACGGGTCACCAACATACTTCCGTAGCATCGAAACATGGAACACCGGATGAATACTCGATAAGCTGGGAGGTAAGGAAAGTTTATAAGCCACCTCCCCAATCCTCTAAAGCACCTCAAATGGCCCAATGAACCTGGGACTCAGCTTTCCCCTCTTCCCGAACGTCATAACACCATTCATGGGTGACACCTTCAGTAGCACCTTCTCCCCAACCATGAAAGACACATCTCGGACCTTCCGGTCCGCCTAACTCTTCTGCCTAGACTGCGCCGTGCGAAGTGATAACTTGGCTTTTTGCCCCATTTTCCGTTCCCTTATACGTGAATTTTGGATACAATTTTAAACAAAATAGCCCTGAAAGCTTATATGTTGTGGTTGTTGCAGGATTGAACCAAAAATGAAGGCATCCAGTCTAAAATATGCTCAAAATAGAGTGAATCTGGAACAAGGAGCAAACCCAATAAAGCTGCTCAAGACAATAAGGCCACCGCGCCCGCGGTCGTGTTTTCGCTGACCGCGGTGCATTTCCAGTGAGTCAGAGATTCAAGCAATAAACCACCATGGCCGCGGTCGTGTTTTCGTGGACCGCGGTGCATTTCCAGTGAGTCAGAAATTCAAGCCATCAGCCACCACAGTCGCGGTCGTGTTTTTGCGGACCGCAGTGTATTTCCAGTGAGTCAGAAATTCAAGCCATCAGCCACCGCGGCCGCGGTCGTGTTTTCGCGGACCGCGGTGGAGTTGCAGTGAGACCCAAGAATTGCAAGTTCCCACCGCTGGCTGCGGTCAAAGTTTCACGGACCGTGGTGGCGTTCCAGTGAGGTCCTAACGTTTTCGCGGATCGCGGTTGTGTTTTCGCGGTCCGCGGTGGTCCTTCAGGTGTATTTTTGTCCGAAAATTTGGCAGACTATAAATAGACTATGTTATAATTTATTTAGTTGGATGGAACATATCAGCTGATTTTCAAAGTAGAGAGCTCATTAATATTTTAGGGTTTTTATTTCTTTAGCTTTATTCTTGCATTTTTAACATTAAAAACTTCAATTTCATTGTTAGGAATCAATTAAATGGGTTATTCTTCTTCTCTATCATTGTTCTCATCTTTGATTATGAGTAGCTAGACTCATTAGCTAGGGTTGTGGCTCAACCCTAGTGTGGGTATGTAATGGAGTTCTGAAATTAAGGTTGGGAAATTAATGGGTGTTGGCTATTTAGGCTATTTCAAGGTTTTTATTGCTATAATTAGCGGTTGCAAACACTAATTAACCTTTTCATGACTTGGGTAAGAAAGAAGACCTGAATCTAGAAATTACNAGCCTATATTGCTTGTTCATTAGGCACTCAATTGATCTCGAGAGAGGCAATTAGGGTATAATCACTCAAACTACCGAGAGGTATAGAGTGAACACCTTCGTGCTTTGGTTATAGCTATATCCCGAGAAAATTCCCCGATCTTAGAATTGAATCCCTTTGATTATCTACCTAGGCCACAGTCATGACCCTAGTTCCTTTATCAATATCAGAAAACAACAACAAAAACAAAACAAAGTTAGTCCTTACTTAGCTTACAAACAATAGAATACATTTAGTATAGTTTATCATCAACCAATGTTTGGAAGTGCAATTAGAAACACTCGAACCTTCTAGATCACTTATACACTCACTCCCATCTATAGGCTCCCTAAGGATTCGATCCCGACCATTCGGGTAAAAGCTACACGACATTTGCCTTCATACTTATATAGTAGTGTGGGTGAGGCGTCGTCACTTTTGGCGCCGTTGCCGGGGAGCTTTAACGGTGTGATTATATTTGTGACTAAAAGCGTAGTGTGTTTTTCTTTTCTTCTATTTTTTCTAAATTCCTTGTTTTGTGTACTTAGGTACAATGGCCGATCTGCTAGGAAATGTGATTCCGGGGGAGGAGGTTTATGACAATCAAGAAGATGAAATCAATCAAATTCCTCCACAAAGAAGAGGCCGACAGGCCAATGTTCAAGATGATGTTCCAGACCCTCCCCCACCTCCAGCCCCTAGTGCTGCTCCTCGAGTCCTTCCAAACGAGGGGTATGCTAGTGCAATAGTCCCGCCAAGGATTAGAGCGGGGAACTTCCAAATCACAAATGTTATGCTCACTATCCTATAGAAAAGAGGATACTTCACCGGAGCCGCCCACCAGAATGCCTATAAGCATCTCAAAGGCTTTGTTGATACATGTTGGGGGAGTAAGCAAACTAATGTGTCTGAGGACGCATTAAGGTTACGGTTGTTCCCAGTCTCACTTAGGGGAAGAGAATTGGATTTGCTTGAGTGTCTCCCAAACCATTCTATAACCACTTGGGACGAGCTTGCGGATAAATTTATTGCAAAATTTTTCTCCCCAAGCCATATGACATCCCTTCGAGATGAGATTTTGGCATTCAAACAAGATCCAAACGAGTCTTTACATGAAATATGGGAACGTTATAGAACCATAGTCAAGGAATGCCCTAACAATGACATGACCGAGGCTATGATACAACAAACATTCTACCGGGGAATCAACACGATAAATCAATGTGTGGTCAACCGATTGGCCGGGGGTAATTTTATGAAGTTAACATACCCGGAGGCATATGAGATTCTTGATGAAATGGCCGACACTTCTTCGGCTTGGCAAAGTAGAGCAAATGTGCCTCAAGGGGAAACCGGTGTGAATAGTCTACACAAGGAACTCCAAGAACAAGGGCAAGCAATTGCCGAGCTTACAACAACCATGAACCAACTTGCTAAATCCCAAATCCAACATTTTCAAGGGCCTAAGCAAGTAAATTCTATGGAAGGAGTTCATATGCAAGGAAACCAAAGGAGACCTCGGGGGAATGTTAGGCAAAACATGGTGATCAAGGTGATCAAGGGCCAAGTGTTCACGAACAAGATGAAAGCTACAATGATCAAGATGAGGGTGTTATGTATGCAAACAACTACCAAGGGCAAGGTAATACACAAAATTGGGGGAACCAAAGGCCACGAAACTGGAACAATAACAATGCTAGAAATTGGAGAAATACCATTGAGCGTCAATGGAACAAAAATAATGACCGACAATGGGGGAACAACAATGAAGGGAATTGGAATGGAAGGAACAACAACAACAATTGGGGAGGTGAAGGTAATTGAGGGTTGGGTTTTCAAAGGCCCCCGATGTACCAACAACCAAGCAACCCCATCCATATTAATCTCATGGGCAAAGTTCTTCAAGCTCGGAAATGGGTTGGATAGAAAACATGTTCAAACATATGATGGAGAGGAATGCAGAATCCGATGCCTAGATATCCTCTCACACTACTTCAATCCAAAATCTTGAAGTACAAATGGGCCAGATTTCACAAGCCTTAAACACACGCCCGAAGGGTGCACTACCAAGTGATACGGTGGTGAACCCCAATGGTGGGAACAACAACAACACCGGTCATGCTATGGGGGTAACCACTCGGAGTGCAAAAGGTGTATAGGCAAGTACTTCAGGGAAAAAGAAAGTTGTTGATGATGATGAAGTTGTACCCCAAGATGAGCTACCAGCTGATGTGAAGCAAGCATTGGATGAGCCAAGTGAAGGTGAGGTAAGAATTGACATTCATGACAATGGAGAGGACTTGGATAGAAATGTGAACCCGTCTAGGGAACACATAATCGATATGCTGGAGCCGGTGGCCCCAAAAGCGCCATTGCCTAGGCCATCTCCTCCCGATCCTCAGAGATTGTCAAAACAGAAGCAAGAGACCTAGTTTAAAAAGTTCATTGATATGATGAAGAGTCTCACCATAAATGTTCCTTTGGTTGAGGCCTTGGACCAAATGCCAGGCTACGCTAAGTTCATGAAGGACCGGTGACAAAAAAATGATCCATGGAATGTGATACCATTAAGATGACTCACCAAGTGAGTGTTATTGTTCACTCCATGGCACCAAAACTTGAAGATCCGGGTGCCTTCACTATTCCTTGCACAATTGGGAGTGCTGACTTTGCAAAAGCCCTATGTGATCTTGGGGCAAGCATAAATTTGATGCCATATTCTGTGTTCAAGACCTTGGGGATCGTACAACCTAGGGCGACCTCTATGCGATTGCAAATGGCGGACCAATCGATGAAGAGGCCCCTAGGTATTATTGATGATGTCTTAGTGAGAGTGGACAAGTTCATATTGCCAGCAGATTTTGTTATCCTCGACTGTGAGGTTGATTTTGAGGTCCCTATTATCTTGGGGAGGCCTTTCCTTGCCACCGGGAAGGCCTTGGTCGATGTGGAAGCTGGGGAACTTACATTCAGAGTTGGTGATGAGAAAGTGGTCTTCCACGTGTGCAAATCTATGAAGCAGCCCAACAGCACCGAAGTGTGCTCTTTTATGGACCTTGTGTCCGAGGTTATTATTGATGATGCCAGTGTTATGATCCATGTTGATGATCCTGTGGAGTTGGACTTGTTGAATCACGAGGACTCAGTGGTGGATGGTGTACTTGAGAGCTCCCATTCCCTTCAAGGCATGGGGTCTTATTCCTATGCTCCCAGAAAATTGTCATTGGACTTGGAGAATAGGAAGACCCCACCAACAAAGCCATCCATCGAAGAACCTCCGAATCAGGAGTTGAAGCCACTTCCGTCCCACCTCAGGTATAAATACCTTGGTCCCTCTTGTACTTTACAAGTTATTCTTTCCTCTTGCCTAACCCCATTACAGGTTGACTTAACTTTAAAAGTGCTAAGGAGGAGAAAGAAAGCAATTGGTTGGACTTTGGCTGATATTCGGGGTATTATCCCCGCCTTTTGCATGCACAAGATTATATTAGAGGATGGAGCCAAACCCTCTGTTGAACATCAAAGAAGACTCAATGAAGCTATTCAAGATGTGGTGAAAAAAAGATATCATAAAATGGCTTGATGTGGGTGTGGTCTATCCAATTTCGGATAGTGCTTGGACTTCTCCGGTCCAATGCGTTCCGAAAAAGGGTGGAATGACAGTGATAAAAAATGATAAGAATGAGCTCATTCCTACAAGAACGGCTACCGGATGGCGGGTGTGCATGGACTACCGCAAACTCAACATGGTGACCCGCAAAGACGTTGGATAGGCTTGCATGTCGAGCCTATTATTGCTTCCTTGATGGGTATTCTGGATATAATCAAATTTTGATAGCCCCGGAGGATCAAGAGAATACCACCTTCACTTGCCCATATGGCACTTTTGCCTTTGCTCGAATGCCATTCGGGCTTTGTAATGCCCCAGCTACTTTCCAAAGATGTATGATGGCAATCTTCACCGACATGGTGGAAGACTTTCTAGAAGTATTTATGGAGGACTTTAGTGTCGTCGGGGATTATTTCGACGAATGCTTGATTCATCTTGATAAAGTCCTTGCTCGATGTGAAGAAACAAATTTGGTCTTGAATTGGGAAAAATGCCACTTTATGGTGGAGGAAGGAATTGTTTTGGGCCATAAGATTTCAAAGAATGGCATTGAGGTTGATAAGGCAAAGATCGAGGTTATTTCAAAATTGCCACCACCTATTTCAGTGAGAGGAGTCCGGAGCTTTCTTGGCCATGCCGGTTTTTACCGGCAGTTTATCAAAGATTTCTCTAAGGTGGTGAATCCATTATGCAAGCTGTTAGAGAAGGATTCCAAATTCAATTTTGATGAGCAGTGTATGCAAGCTTTTGAACTCTTAAAACACAAGCTCACTACCACTCCCATCATCACGGTACCGGATTGGAGTGCCCTATTTGAGCTTATGTGTGATGCAAGTGATGATGTTGTGGGTGTTGTGCTTGGGAAAAGGGTGAATAAAGTGTTTCAACCAATCTACTATGCCAGCAAGACCATGAACTCTGCTCAATCGAACTACACAGTCACGGAGAAGGAGCTTCTAGCTATAGTCTTTGCCATGGAAAAATTTCGAGCTTATTTGATGGGTGCCAAAGTCATGGTTCACACAGACCATGCAACACTCCGGTACCTCATGACCAAAAAGGATTCCAAGGCAAGACTTATGAGATGGGTTTTGTTGTTACAAGAGTTTGATCTAGAGATAGTGGACCGAAGAAGGAGTGAGAATCAAGTTGCCGATCATTTATCCCAGTTGGAGGATCAAGGACGTCCTTGTGACGGACTTGAGATAAATGATAGTTTCCCGAATGAACAACTCCTTTCAATGTCCATGAGAGAAATGCCATGGTTTGCGGATATTGCTAATTTCCTAGTCACCGGAGTTGTCCCTTGTGAGCTCTCTTCTAACCAAAGGAAGAAGCTTCGAAGGGATAGCTTGGATTTCTATTGGGATGAGCCTTATTTATTCAAGATTTGCACCGATAGGGTAATCTGGCGATGTGTACCGGAGGAAGAGCAACTAGCCATCCTTGAGTCTTGCCACTCCTCACCGTATGGTGGTCATCACGGAGGGGTGAGAACTGCTTCTAAAGTGATTAGTTGTGGGTTCTTGTGGCCCACTTTGTATAAGGATGCTAATACCCTAGTGAAGAGGTGTGATGAATGCCAAAGAGTCGGGAGAATTTCCAAAAAGGATGAGATGCCTTTAAACTCAATTCTCGAGGTAGATATCTTTGATGTTTGGGACATTGACTCCATGGGGCCATTCGTGAGTTCATGTGGGAACACGTACATCTTGGTCGTGGTTGATTATGTGTCAAAATGGGTGGAGGCTATAGCCTTACCAAACAATGAGGTGCGGAGTGTGATAACCTTTCTCAAGAAGAATATTTTTACTAGGTTTGGCACTCCACGAGCCATCATCAGTGACGGGGGGTCACATTTTTGCAACAAAGCCTTTGACTCCTTGCTTTCTAAGTATGGGGTCAACCATAAAGTCACTACCCCGTACCACCCTCAGGCTAGTGGCCAAGTTGAAGTGTCTAACAGGGAGATAAAGAGCATATTATCCAAAACNGAGTGTGATAGCCTTTCTCAAGAAGAATATCTTTACTAGGTTTGGCACTCCACGAGCCATCATCAGTGACGGGGGGTCACATTTTTGCAACAAAGCCTTTGACTACTTGCTTTCTAAGTATGGGGTCAACCATAAAGTCACTACCCCGTACCACCCTCAGGCTAGTGGCCAAGTTGAAGTGTCTAACAGGGAGATAAAGAGCATATTATCCAAAACGGTCAATGCCAATAGGACCGACTGGGATAAGAAATTAGATGATGCTCTTTGGGCTTACCAGACCGCCTACAAGACCCCAATTGGGATGTCCCCATATCGCTTTATCTTTTGAAAAGCATGCCACCTTCCGGTGGAATTGGAGCACAAGGCTATGTGGGCCTTGAAAAAGCTGAACTTGGAATGGGATATAGCTGCAAATCTTAGAGTGGAGCAATTGAATGAATTGGATGAGTTTAGATTCCATGCGTACTCCAGTTCGTCCGTGTATAAGTACAAAATGAAGTACCTACATGAAAAATATGCTCTAGGAAAAGAGTTCAAAGTTGGTGACTTAGTCTTATTGTTCAATTCTCGGTTGAGGTTATTTCCCGGGAAGCTAAAGTCAAAGTGGAGTGGGCCTCTTGAAGTGGTATTTGTCACTCCATTTGGGGATCTTGACCTCAAGAATAGAAGTGGTGAAGTATTCAGAGTGAATGGTCACTGGGTAAAACACTATCTTGGCAAAGTTGATGACAGCCACGTCGTGGCACTTCTTCATCTCCAATGATTCCGATAAAATGTGTCGTGCCGCGACGTTAAATCATGCGCTTCATGGGAGGAAAACCATGTGTCTTTACTTTCATTTTCTTTGTTTTTCTTGGTAAAATAGGTTCCACTTTTACACTAACTGGTTTTTGGATGTGTAGGATGATTTTGACACAGGAATTCGGCTGAGTACAGAATCAAAAGATCACTGGAAATTGACTTCGCGGTCGCGGTCGCGGTCGACTTTTCGTGGTCCGCGAAGTCAATATGATGCAATCACAGTGTTCTGGAAATGGACTTCACGGCCGCGGTCGACTTTTCGCGGTCCGCGAAGCCCTTCTGCCTTGTAAGCCTTATGCCATTAAATGACCGCGGACCGCAGTTGATTTTTCGCGGTCCGCGGTAGGTAAGTGGGATGGTCCCCAGCTCCTCCTATAAATAGGACTTTAGGGTTTAATTTCACACTTTTCACATTGTAGCTAAGCCTAAGCCACTTCCGACTGTGTCTCACTTTAGCATCCTCTGAAACTCATTGCTTGCATCCATACTTTCATCCAAACATCTAGTAAGTGTATTTATGCTTCATTAACTTCTTAATTTCTTTATTTTCTTTAGTTTTCATTTTCTTTTTCATTATTATTTTCTCTTTTTAGGCTTGTAAATGTTAGGGTTAGCCCAAATAGGTTCATAATAGTCCTTTGGAATGCAATTGCACTGATTACTTATGTAGGACATATCTCAATGAACACTTTAGCGTAGAAATTGAAAGTTCTGGGAACCCTAGGTAAATAGCCATTTTCACGGACCGCGGTGCTTCATTTTGCAAAAGTTCAATCTGATGTTTCGCGGACCGCGGTCAATTTTTCGCGGTCCGCGGTCCGTGGTCCCTGTTGTCCAGAAATCATACCACACTGGATCTAACTTCGCAGCTGCGATCGATTTTTTGCGGTCCGTGAAGTCATTTCCAGTGTGTATTGCTCAATCATGATTAGAATTTCGCGGCCGCGGTCAACTTTTTGCGGTCCGCGAAGTCAGTTCAGTATGTCTTGCCTCACTACATTATGCTTAGACTCCAGTGTCTGCACACCAATGTTAAGGAAACTAACCATGTTCACTTATGTGTACTTTGCAGACAATGGTACTATCTCGTGGAGGAGGTTGCAAAAACACGGGTAAAGGAGAAACTCAGAGGGGAAGAGGCCAGGGGGCACCAAGGCAACCTTCAAAAGTTACATTGCCTCAGTCATCACGACGGCCCAGTCGGGTTACAGACTCTCCTCCTTCACCATCAGGAAATGAATATGCTCCGTCAGAGGAGGCCTCATCACAGTCATCCCCAATGGACCCGGTCTCATCTCTTCCGGCCCAAGCACGAGCAGTGTCTCCAGCCAAATCCGCCTCCAGTACACACTCATACTCAACTTCCCCTACAGCTTCCTTATCCGGGGAGCATTCAAGTGCCATCAAAGGGGAGGCGCCGGTGTTTGAAGGGGTAGAGCGCACTCGGAATCCGGATGTGTGGAAGGATCGTTTTGTCAGTGAAAAGGCCTTCCACAAATTCAGGGAGTTGTGGACTGCACGGTCTCTTATCCCGGAGTTCACCTTCTCAATGAAAGATTTATCCAAATACAACCCCAATGTGAGGCAACAATTTCGAGACAGGAAAGGATGGTCTTATTTTACTGAGCATCTTTCGGAGGCCAATGAGCATATAGTGAAGGAATTCTACACCAATTTTCTTTTTCTAGAAAAGGACCNCACCCCGGAGTGGTTAACGGCTGGAAAGACTATCACCAGGAGGACCCTGAACTTCGAGGCTAAAGGATGGGAGACTTTTGTAAGTAGCAGGCTAGACCCAACGCATCATGAACAGACCCTCCCTCTCAGTAGGGCTGTATTAGTAGCATCCATTATGGCCGGATACCCCATCAATGTGGGGAATGTGATGTCCGAGGTCATTAGCCGGGTGGTCAGCACAGGTGATACTTCTTACCCTTTTCCTCATTACCTGACCATGTATTGTGAAGACCAGGAAGTGACTATGAAGCACTTTGACACCAAAGTCAAGCCCAAAGCACCTTTATCCTGGTATGACTTGAAAGATGAGGATAACCCAAAAAATAAATCAAAGGGAAAGTCGGTTGCCTCCACTAGCCAGTCTGAAGAGCCAATGGTGGTAGCGGAACCCTCACTGCCCCAGCCTGCCATTCCAGAGGAGGCTCCAGGCCCATCTTCCTCCACAGCTACTGACATCCCCTCCACTAGAGCCTATCCCATGACTGCTCAACGGCTGAACATGACTCTCACTAGCCTCACCAACTGGATGCAGTCAACTACTACAAAGTTGACTGCAATTTCTACAGTCGTGGCAGCTCCAGTTACTCCTTCCCCACCACAGGTCCCACAGTCCATTGAGGACACTCTGAAAGAAATTTTGGATAATCAGAAGAAAATCCTGGACGCGGTGGGTGCAAATGAGAGTGTATTGGCAAAGCTAGCCAAAGAAACAAAGAAGCTGAGGAAGACTAAGGTGTCAAAGGAGGAGGTGGCGAAGCTGAGAAAGGAGGTCAACAAGCTATCAGGCGATCAGATTCCTTTGGAGATGCTCCTAAAAGAGCCCACAGAGGCCCAGCCAGAGCAGCATCCATTGCCTCAGTCAGTGCAGGAGGAGGAGCCGGTGAGGCCACTGAAGAAGAGGAAGGTCATGCCACGTGCCCAGAACATCAGGTTACTACTAGCAGACCCCCCCACCCCACAGAGCACAGTCCGGCTCAGAGCCAGGAGACTCAGCCCACTGGACCTCCATCATAGGCTATACCAGATCCAGCTCCTACAGGTTTCTCATCTCAGGCAGTTCCTACCCCATCTCAGACAGAGCACTAGGGACCTCAGCAGGCCGAGGGCCAATAGGGAGTTTTCTTTACTCTCTCTCTCCCATATTTTGTGCACTATTTTCTCTCTATAGCATTGAGGACAATGTTTTCTTTTAGTTGGGGGAGTGGCCCTACAGGAATTTTATTTTGGGCTACATCGGATTGTATAATGAAAACAACTTCTTGTTTCTTTTTCTTTACGTTATTTCCCTTTTTGGTATGTATAAGATAACTATCCATTGTAAATATTCATCCTTTATGTATATTCATCTAATTCCCCTATTGTACATATTTATTCCATCCCACGCACTTTACTTTATTTTACGCATTTCTTTTCTATTTTATAGCTTATTACTTTCCTTTCATAGCTTCTTGTTTGGGTTTTGCATGAGCAATAAGCCTTTGGTTTTCTTAACGCCACGGTTCTTTCCAAAGGTGGAACTTGTGTGAACTGGGTGGCTCTTCCCAAGGATGGACGGTGTGTCAACCTTCTTAAGGGTTTGAGTTTGTTTTCTTTTTTCCTTTTTCTTGTTGCTTTGTTTTTCCATAACGGTGCCTCAAACAAATCTTCACTTGGGCCTAACACAGTTGCCTTTGATCCCATGGTCAAAGACAAATCGTTGTGTTGAGGATGGTGATAGTGATGACCTTGAGAATCTTGTGTTGGCCGATAATCATCGAATGGTTCTTCGGGGCCATTTTTGTTACTCAAAGCACGACTAAGGTCTTTGTGGGCCCTCTACTTGGTTTATATAACAATCCTTTAGCTGTGAGTGGTGAGAAATTCGTAATTGCAAGTCCACGTTCCGTGCCACTAGTCTAGAACTTGCCCTGAGTGTTTNTTTTAGCCTTAAGTCTTTTCTTTGTACCCAAGTTACAAGCCTTTAACCATTCTTTTACCTTCTCTTGGCACCCGATCTTTCCTTGGCGCTAGGCACAAGAAGTAAGTTTGGGGGAGAGATGAAAGATGTGATGAAGTGAAAAAGAAGGCACAAAAGAAAGAAATAAAGAAATAAATATAAGAGAAAAGGTAATGAAAAAGAATGAAAAGAAAAGAATGAACAAAAGAGAAGGAATAAAGGGAATTGATGAAAAAGTGATGCCAAAGGTTTGGATAGCATAAGAAGAAAATAAAGGAAATTGATGAAAAAGTGTCTCTCCAACCCTACAAAATATAGAAAGACTCAAAGAGTCAAGAAAATGTGGGAGCAAGTGCTTAAGGAAAGATAAAACTCACTCTAACCAAATACGTCCTACCCTTGACCAAAAGCCTTCATCTTGACTCCACAAAAGCCCTGTATGATCTCAGGTCGAGTGAAGCATATATTAGTGGTGATTTACACAAAGGGCAAGCCTATGGTGCTTTGAGCTGAACTTGGGACTCTTTCCTTGATGAGAGATGAGCGATTCACCATATTCCTCGTTGTTAGTGTCATTATTCTGAAAGGTGAGATGCTTAGGGAAAGTTACAAAATAAGAGTCTGGGATCCACACTGACCAAGGTAATAGTTAGAAGTTCACTGATGAGTTGGACCAACCTTTGAAGCTCTTGTATCGCACTTGAAACTATGGTTCATTGTCAATAATTCATTCGTATTAGGGGCTATGGTTAGTTCCAATTGATGCTAGTTGAGGTCACCAATAGTACAGCCAAATTTTTGTGAAATCTCTCAATATGTGGGGATTATTTTGTTTTGCTTGAGGACAAGCAAGAGTTTAAGTTTGGGGGAGTTGATTACTTGGCTTTTTGCCCTGTTTTCCGTTCCCTTATACATGAATTTTGGATACAATTATACACAAAATAGCCCCGAAAGCTTATACATTGTGCTTGTTGCAGGATTGAACCAGAAATGAAGGCATTCAGTCTAAAATATGCTCAAAATAGGAGTGAATCCGGCACAAGGAGCAAACTCAACAAAGATGCTCAAGACAACAAGGCCACCGCGGCCGCGGTCGTGTTTTCACGGACCGCGGTGCATTTCCAGTGAGTCAGAAATTCAAGCCATCAACCACCGCGGCCGCGGTCGTGTTTTCGCGGACCGCGGTGCATTTCCAGTGAGTCAGAAATTCAAGCCATCAGCCACCGCGGTCGCGGTCGCGGTCGTGTTTTCGCGAACCGCGGTGGAGTTCCAGTGAGACCCAAGAATTGCAAGTTCCCACCGCGGTCGCGGTCGAAGTTTAGCGGACCGCGGTGGCGTTCCAGTGAGGTCCTAACATTTTCGCGGACCGCGGTTGTGTTTTTGCGGTCCGCGGTGGTCCTTCGGGGGTATTTTTGTCCAAATATTCNTGTGGGTATGTAATGGAGTTTTGAAATTAAGGTTGGGAAATTAATGGGTGTTGGCTATTTAGGCTATTTCAAGGTTTTTATTGCTATAATTAGTGGTTGTAAACACTAATTAACCTTTTTATGACTTGGGTTTTTCTTGAGAAAGAAGACCTAACTCTAGAAATTAGCCTAATAGGAAATTAGGGCATTATCAAGAGATTGATAGTCCCAATCAAAAGGGGTTAAGCCCAGAAATGGTAAACCCCTACTTGAGCCCTAGTTAACGGGTTAAACCTCGAGAGAGTAATACCCTACCTAAGCCTATATTGCTTGTTTATTAGGCACCCAATTGATCTCGAGAGAGGCAATTAGGGTATAATCACTCAAACTACTGAGAGGTATAGAGTGAACACCTTCGTGCTTTGGTTATAGCTATATCCCGAGAAAATTCCCCGATCTTAGAATTGAATCCCTTTGTGTATCCACCTAGGCCACAGTCACGACCCTAGTGCCTTTATCAATATCAGAAAACAACAACAAAAACAAAACAAAGTTAGTCCTTACTTAGCTTACAAACAATAGAATACATTTAGTATAGTTTATCATCAACCAATGTTTGGAAGTGCAATTAGAAACACTCGACCCTTCTAGATCACTTATACACTCACTCCCATCTATAGGCTCCCTGTGGATTCGATCCCGACCATTCGGGTAAAAGCTACACGACCTTTGCCTTCATACTTATATAGTAGTGTGGGTGAGGCGTCGTCA
>ML374020.1:0-20367 GCA_005239525.1 Nicotiana knightiana | reverse complement strand
TCGATTATTGAGGCGAGGATGTCACACCTTTGTGCTTAAAATATTTTAAAAATTCTTGGTATAGCGCGTTAAGGTATTTTTCTTAATAAGTTTTGTTCATGAGTGTTGTTTAATTGCTCGAGGACGAGCAAATGTTTAAGTGTGGGGTATTGATGTGTGGCTAGAATTCATGGTTTAACACATTTGGTGCCTTACATTTTATGTGCGTTAATGATGAAAATACACTTCATATGTGCCTAATGGAGTCTATTTCATGTGTAGGTGAATTGGAGATGGAAGCCGAGTTAAATGGATGCATGAATGTTGAAAATACGCTCAAGAGTCGAAAAGGAGTGAACCGGGCTATAGCCGGGCGTTTGGGCTGTAAAGCCTGGTCATACCAGGCTATAGCTGGGCATTTGGGCTTTAAAGCCTGGTAGGACCAGGCGTTAGGGGTGCGTTTGAGCCCTAATGCCAGGCCTGGCCAGGATTTATCCAGGAATTTGGCCTGTAACGCCTGGTCCCTGGTCCGGTCAAATCCGAGTTTTGAAGATTTTAAGTGTTTTCCGGTTTGAATAAAAATCTCCTACACGTTTAGGGTTTGTCCTAAACATATAAATAGACCCAAAAACACAACTTGAAGGGACTTTTGCCATTAGAGACAAGAGACGCCCGTGGAATACTACTCAGAGAAGCAAAACATTGATTTTTCCAGCTTTTATTCCTTACTTTGTAGTTTAATTACGCAAGTTATTTTAGAGTTGATTATTATGAGCATGAGTAGCTAATTTCCTTAATCTAGGGTTTTGGTGGAACCTGTTGGGGGATGAAATTATTGTGATATTAATATAGTTTGGTTGGTTGTTAATCTCTATTTGTTCAACTATGTTCTTGTTGTAGTTAATTGAAAGGATCCTCAATTAGCTATTCTTATTTATTATGTATCTAATTGAGAGAGAGTGCATATTTAGGTAGTTGTTTGAACAACACCACTCCCAGAGTATGGACGAAAGTCATAACCGAGGGTTTAGAAGTTGGATTAGAAATAACGATACTTCAGGTGCAATCTAAAGTGNCGAAAGTCATAACCGAAGGGTTTAGAAGTTGGATTAGAAATAACGATACTTCAGGTGCAATCTAAAGTGAACTTTAATGGAATCTAGTTAGCGTACTTGAGAGAGTGCGTCTAGTAAATTATCATAATTACTTGAGAGAGATTTATGGTAGATAGAGTGTTCATGATTGATAGAGACAACTAATCAAACTATAAGAAGTATCCGAGAAGGAAGTTCACCGACGGGGGAAACCATAACCTTAGACCTTTATTATAATTGTTTACACCATATTGTTAGTTAATCATTAGTTTATTAATTTTGTCAGTAGAAATAGTAAAACATTATCAATTGATATTCAAAAGTCTTGAGAAAATTGATTAAGTAAAAGTTGCGTATTCTGAAGGCTTGATTGATACGTAAATTCCCTGTGGGATCGACTCTGGGCATAATACCCCGGATTATATTTGCAGCGCCCGTTTAGTCTTTCTATAAGACATAGTTGAGCGTGATCACAACTACCAAACAATTGGAATATATCATTGCTCAAACGTTATTATTGCTGAGGTATGACCTCTTCCTTTTTTTTGTTTATATTTTATACTAACTCCTTACAGGTGTTCGATTTGAGATATCGAATCACCGTTCAACTCGAAGCCCTTGGGTTTTAAAGCATGCGTTGCACTATCTTTCCCTTAGATTAGGTTTTATCTCAAATGGGTTTTACCGGTAAGGTTTTTAATGAGGCAACACCTATATTCTACCTAAGGAAAACTCAACAAGTATTCAAGGCTTCTTTTCTATCAACCTCGAATACTTGGGGGCATCACCCTCGGAGGTTACATTTTCAAGGAAAACAAATGCCAAGGAGGGCCTCGATAGGAGAATGTTGTAATGGGCCAAACGGTCAAATGAACCGTGTCCATATAAAATAGTGGATCCCCCGATGGCAAAAACATGTACGCATGTATCGATTACTCAAAGAAGCACTCTTATTATATCGAAACACTTTTGTGCCTCGAAGAAGTCTACTATTTGCACATTTAACGGCTCAAAGGCCAAATATACTCGAATACTCGGGGACTGTCATTGATAGTCAACATGTCGAGCCATAAAGAAATCGAGCCTGTAAGACCTCAACGAGGCATAATCAAACTTACAAGACCTCAATGAGGCAAACTCGAAATTATAAGACGTCAATGAGGCATACTCGAAATTACAAGACCTCAATGAGGCATACACGAACTTATAAGACCTTAAAAAAGGCATCCCCTCGATATTAAGGCCAAGGCCATCTCAGTCGGGGACTAAAATCTACGGCCATATGAAAAGGCTACGGCCGAAATAATGCGGCTCGGAGACGTCCGACTTCCGCCATAAAACTAAAGGCCTTCAAACACTTCAAAAACCGGTTATATCAGGCTACCCTCTGCATAAGTGAAGGGGCGTTGATAAAATCAGCCCCGAACAGTGTGAAGGCTTCGAAAACATCAGCCTTCGAGAAAACCCCAAGAGGTATTCAAATATCATTGCACATCAACTTGCAAACGAGGTTCCAATAATTCGAACCATCAAAAAATCAAACTAATATAAAAACATGCCAAGGCATAACAAAATTTTTACTAAGTCTTTAGCCAGAAAGAGGGAAAGTTGTAGCCATCTTAGAGGTCGAATTGACTCAATCTAAAAAGAGCCTAAGGGCCGATGTGTAAGAGCCTAAGGGCCGATATGTAAGAGCCTAAGGGCCAATCTAAAGAGACTAAGGGCCAACTTAATAGAGCCTAAGGGCCGATGTTTTAAAGCCTAAGGGCCGATGTTTTAAAGCCTAAGGGCCGATACTTAAAAAGAACTTTAACGCCGAAGCACACCGTGCTCGAGACCTTACCCAGTTCGGACTCGAAAGTCTCGAGCTAAAGCTTAGCTCGAAGATCGGACCTTAAGTGGTCATCTACTATCCATCATCAATCAAAACACAAAAACCTTAGGGTTTTATATTCTAAGTCCAATACATCAGACTGATCATCAACAACAAATCTCAAAGGCAAAGACAAGTCGAAAATTAACATAACACAAAGATGAAATAAAATATTTCTTTATATTCGGATTATGATACAAAAGTACATTTACAATACTCCCACAGGGAGCCCTTACACAAAATTAAAAAAGCCCTAGTCTATCGTCGGGGTCGCCTGCTCGGAGGCAGCACCCACGGGGACTACGTCTTCGGCAGCTTAATCTTCGGCAGGCTGATCTTCGGGAATTTTTTCCCCCTCGGGGACTTTATCTCCATCAAACCCCCGGGACCAGCCTCTTCCCCGGAAGCCTCCTCATCAGCCTCCACTTCATCATCTTCATCATCGGAGGAAAGAACAAATTTGGCATCAGCTTTGTCTGCCTTGGCTTGCTCTATCTCCCCGGAGAGATCGAAGCCCTTAGCATGGATTTCCTCGAGGGTTTTCCTCCGAGATCGGCAGCAGATATAATCGTTGCTTCTTTTCTCCCTATTGGAGGCCCCTCGCAATTCCATCTGAGCATCAGCAACATCCTTCAAATAGATGGCCACCATCTTGTCGGCCTTGGTTTGTATTTCTTTGGCTTCAGTACGGGCTTTATCAACTTCGGCCTTGGCCTTTGTGAGACCAGCCTCCAGCTCAGCTATCCTGCCCTCCTGAACCGAATTGCTCTCTTGAGCATTTCAAAGTTGAATTTCAAGGGCAAATACCTTTGCCAATGCATCTTTTTTGGCCGCAACAAGGATGTCCATCTGTGCCTTCCATTCATTGCACTCAGAGTTGACGTGGTCGACCTCACCCTGAAGGCGTTCCAGCATCTCCACGTGTTGCTGAAATTGAGATATCGAAGTGTTATTCTCCGAAGGCGGGAGATGGAGTCCATATTTTTTCAGAACTAAGGTTACCTGCTTCTCTAGCTCGTCCTCGTATTCCCGAGCTCTAGTCAACTATGATCAAAGATACCTCAATTCCTTTTCCTTCTTGTCACAAAGAAGCCTGAGGGATTTCTCCTTGTTCGAGGATCTACGCAACTCGGCCTCACAGTGACATATCTCAGTCTTAAATGACGGTGAATGACCTGCTGTCACGGCCTCGGGGAGATCTCCAATACCCGTGATAATGGAATCAAGACACATGAAGAAAGGTATTCTTATTAAGGGAAGAAATATTATAACACATACCGTGATGTTTTGCTTCCCATTTTCCCTTCAACAAATCCTTTCACTTGCGTTTGTCGTATGATGAAGTAGCAACCAATTTGCGAGCCCAGTCCTAGAGGTCGAGGACCACATTAGGCATCCACGGGGCGCTGTGGGAAGAAGAAAATGAATAATTATGCGAAGTTCAGCAAAATATATGAAAAAGAAATAAAACAAAGCATTTTACTCACGTTCGAAGTTCCACTTCTCGGGGAACGACAGGAACTCCTTAGGAATAACGTCGATGGTCCTCACCCGGACATCTAACCTCGATCCCTGACTTCGTCATTACTGGTGAAGAAGGACTTGGTAGATCGGCGTTGGAGTTTGATTAAACCTCGGAAATGTTGAGGTCGATATAATCGGATGAGGTGGCTGAGGGTGAACTCGATCCCAACCTTTTCGATGAAGAACCTCATCATTAATATGATCCGCCAGAAGGATGAATGAATCTGGCCCAGGGTAACTTGATATTTTTGGCAGAATTCGAGCACGAGCGTGTTGAGAGGACCCAGTGTAAAGGGGTATGTGTACACGCTCAGGAACCCTTCTACATAGGTCGTAATATCCTCTCCGGGTATTTGTAGAACGAACTCCTTCCCCCATTTACATTCTCTCCTCACAGCTTTGAGGTGTCTTTCCTCGATGGATCTTATGTACTTCGATGCATGTTCCTGACGGTTGGGGACATCGGGAGGGTTCTCTATTGTAAAGTCTTTATTCAAAGAAAATTGCTTGCCACGATCTCATTAAGCGCCGGTGGTTTACCACCGGCCGGACGGGAAGTAGAAGTGGAGGTTCCTTATTTATGAGGAATGGATTTAGAAGTTTTGGCCATGGTTTATTTAGAAAAAGAAGGAGTAAATGAATAAACCGGTGAGGTTTTGGGCTAATACGGCGGAAGAACTGGTGGGGAAAGGGAAGCTTATAGAGGAGAGTAAGTATTTCAGAGTGAAAAAGTTCCTAATGAGAAATGAAAATGGGTATATAGAGAAAGGCGGTGATTGTTCATTGATACTTGTGGTCGACCGGCTCTGACGTGCACTCAATGCTTTTGGGGAAGAGAACCGACGTGACACTTTGGTCATTTCAACGCCTACGTCAAAGGAATGATGTCATCATCAAGGACCACGGGAAGGCAAATCGTTTCTAATCATTTCATTCTAAGAAACGCGGGGACTATCTGTATATGGCTAAAATCGGAGGAGTCCGATTTTGAAGTCCCTATTGTGTTCCGAGCCTGAGCTCGGAAGACTCAGGTTCGAGACCGATCTCAGAATGCATACCTCGAGAGAACAAATCGAAGGCCCGACACGTCCTACCTTGAGGCAGTGCAAAATCGATGATAGTCAAGAAAAAGTGGGAATTTCGCAAGGGCATATAGGTCAAGGCGTAAATCTTAGGATTGGTTCGTACAAATCCGTGCTAGGCGGTTATACAAATGTACCAATAGTATTTTTTACTGTAAATAGGAATGTATTTTCCTCTCCTATATAAAGGGGACTCCAATCATTTGTAAAGATCATCATTCACTGTTATAGAACATTCTACTCTGCTTTTCTCGTTTACTGTGCTCAAGATTATTCTTCAACTTTATTGTTCTTCATTTATTGTTCATACTTTATTGCTACTAACTGACCTCGAGACCCCGAGGCTATCGATCTCGAGGCCCCCGTTCCTTTGACAACATTGGTTTGGTTATCATATTCTTCATATTTACACCTAGTATTTCTTGCTTATTTACTAGTATTGAAATACATCACATATTTTTAGAACCACAAATCAAATATAATTATTAACACTAATTTTCAAGGTAAACAATGGCATACTGCAGGTCTTAATAAAAATAATAGTGGGCCTAAAAATCCCTATAGGAGAGACAGGTGACAACAAGATGTGAATCTAACCATAACATTATTGATCATTACCAACAGATAATATATTACTATGTCGTACATGTTACGTAAGTGTACACATTGTTCCTTGTTATCTCGACTGAGTTGTGTGTTAGCTGGATTGCGTGTAGTTTATTATTCTCCTCTCCGAGTGGATGTGCTAAGCACATGTGGATTTAAAGTGGCCATGCTATGTGTAGGTAGGTTCCAAGTGCATGTACTAGGCGCGATTAGGTTCCAAGTTGTGCTAAATGTGGGTAGGCTCTAAGTGTCCGTGCTGAGTAAGGGTAGGTTCTAAGTGGTTTTTCGCGGATAGGTTTCAAGTTATCGTGCTAGGTTTAGATAGGTTCCAAGCGGCTGTGCTGAGCGAGAGTAGGTTCCAGGTGGCGTGCTAGGCGTTGGTAGGATCAAGTGGTCGTGCTAGGTGGTGGTGGTTTCCAAGTGTCGTTCTAGGCGCGAGTAGGCTTCAAGTGGTTGTGCTAGGCACATGTAGGTTCCAAGTATAACGCTAGGCATCGGCAGGTTCCAAATTCCAGTGATATGCGCAGGTAGGCTCTAAGTGGTCGTGCTAGATGCAGGTAGGCTCCAACTGCTCATGTTAAGTGCGGGTAGTTTTCAAGTGCTCGTTCTATGCACAAACATGTTCCAAGTTGTCATTCTAGGTGCGGGTAGGTTCCAAGTGACCATGCTAGGCGCGAGTAGGTTTCAAGTGGATGTGCTAGGCACAAGTAGGCTCCTAGTGCTTGTGCTAGGCACTGGTAGTTTTCAAATGGTCGTTCTAGGCGCAGGCAGGTTCCAAGCTGTCATTCTAGGCGCGGGTAGGTTCCACGTGGTCGTGCTATCCAGGTAAGTTCCAAGTGGTCGTGCTAGGTGCTGGTAGGTTCGAAGTTCCGTGCTAGGCACGAATAGCTTCCAAGTATCGTGCTATGTGCGGGTTGGTTCCAAGTGGCTGTGCTAGACGTGGGTAGGTTTGAAGTGCCTATGCTAGGCGCGAGTAGGCTTTAAGTGGCCGTGCTGAGCACGGGTAGGTTCCAAGTGAGTGTGCTGAGCGCAGGTAGGTTTGAATTGACCATGCTAGGTGCGAGTATTTCTATGTGGGCGTGCGTGGTGCAAGTAGATTACAAGTGGCTATGCTAGGCTCGGGTGATCCACGCCGTATCCTCACTCAATAATGAGTGGAAATGCGTTGAAAGAATAGTACCCAACGATGAGTCGGTGTCGATTTCCTTAGGGAGTTAAATGTAGGTGTCAGAGTGTACGCTTAACGAGTGTAGAAGAAATATCTCAAATAATCTTCCAAACACGAAGGTTTTGTAATTTACTTCTATAATCTATGCTAACAGTGATTAACTAGAGAAAAGAAACTAGGGATTGCTTAATTGTTTGTGGTTGTTTTTCAAATAGGTAAAAGGCCTACAGTTGTAATATTCACCTAGGTGTTAGCCTAATGGGTTGATTACATTAATACTTATTTTAGTGATGGGGGTGCATTATATCTCTCAAATCTAAGTTACCCACTCAATATTCTCGGTCATAGAGTGATTTTGTCCAATTTGACTTTCTCAAGCCCAAATGGGTATAAAGTCAGATAACTGATATGAGCTTAAGTTAGGTTTTTCCCTATCTCTAGTTCAAACCCTTTAATTGGGCTAGTCAAAACTTTAACTAGCCTAATTTCTTGTTAGCCAAGTTTCCTAGACTAGATCCCTCTTTCTCAAGTAAAGACCAAGTCAAAAAGGCATGAAGCAATGTTTGCAACCATTAATTCTAGAATTAAATCATGAACATGGCTAAATAACAAATATCTAATCATAAACAAGCATTAGATTAATTACCCATAAGATTTACACACTAGGATTGGGTCACAACCCTAGAAAATATGTAGCTACTCATAATAGAAATTAAGAAAATAAAGAAGAATCATTAATTAAAGTCATAAAAATAAATTAAAATGATAAACTAATGTGTTTTTAACCCAAATTGGTCACAAATTACCAAAAGTGGTAAACTACAATGGCTACAGCTGAAAAAACTACCAAACTTGACTTAAAAAAGTGATTCTCATCTATTTATAGTGACCCAAAGTTCTTTGACAAAAATACCCTTCGGGAGGATCGGCGGACGCACAATTCCATGTGCGGTCCGCACTTCACTTGGATCTGAAGGTTTAAGACTTTGACGGCCGCACAATTTGGCCTGTGGCCGCACTTTAGCTTTTGCAGCCACACTTTTCCTTCTGCGGCTGCACTCTTGTCAAGGTTTCATACTTTGTCGTTTTGCAAACTCTCTGAACCTTTTGAATTCTTGCCAGTGCGACTATGTTTTTCGGCTGCAAAAATTGTGTGTGGTCCGCACTTGGATTCAATCATCTTCTGAGCATCAATCACCATATCTGCAGCCGCAGAGCGAATTCTGCAGTGCGCGCTTTCTTCTGCGGTCGCAGAATTACTTCCGCGGACCGCATATTTGGCCTGCTGCGCTCCTTCTTGCCTTATGAGCTTGAACACTCCTTTTTGAGTTAGATTTTCTTCATTCGAGTCCAATTCTCCATCATTCATGCAATTTATACAATTTCATTAGTTTTGGGAACAGAAATCAACACTTTCAGACTAAAACTAAAGCAAGAAGGTACTAAAAGTGTTTAAAATCCACACTTATCAACTCCCCTAAACTTAAGTCTTTGCGTGTCCTCAAGAAAATAGATTAGTTCCCACCTCCTTAGAGTGAAAGGTCATTTCAGAGAGTCAATGGTAAGACATTCATACTCAGTTGGGACCAACAATTACCCACAATACCCATGCATTATTAACAAAGTGACAAATCACATATTATGCACATATAGCTCTAATGTGACATTTGAGCTTCAAGAATTGACTTTACTCATCAAGGAATCTTGTTCTATCATGTAAATCATGGTGGACTCCAAACTCTTCCTCCCCTACCTTTCATTTTCCATGCTCACTTCAAGAGTTAGCACTCAATCTTTGGTCAATAAAAGGTTCACTCTTCTCTCCCAAAAGAATGTCACACGCAAGGCTTCAAGTATCATAGGCTTGGCCCTCATTTAGATCACCACTAATATAAGGTTACTACGATTCAAAATCAAGTAGGACTTCTTTTGGGTTGTAATGAAGTCTTTTGGATTGAGGTACGATACCATATGGGTAAGTGGTTACATCTTTTCTTAAGCACTCCACATTTTCATTTCCTGGCTCATATTTACCAACTCTTAGAAGCATTCTTTTTTTCTTAGGGGTTAGAGAGACTTGACATTAATCTTTCTTGTTCATTTCATTATTTTTCTCCCTTGACGCTCATACTAGAGATAATTACCTCTTTTCGATTTCATTCGATTTCATCGACCCTTCTTTTTGTTCTCTTTTATGCATTTTTATTCTTGTTCTTTTTATTTTTCTTTTCTTGCTTTTTATTTTCATAGAAATCATTTATTTCCTATTTTGGTGCGTTGATACCTCTTTCAAATTTCTCAACTCTCCACCCAAAATTATGCCTTAAGCCACTAGTGTTAAGGAAGGCCTGGATGCCAAAAAATGATAGCGACAAAACGGGTAAAGGCTTATAACATGGTTACCAAATGAGAAAAGCTAAAGGCTTAAAGGGGGTTGACTAGGGATAACAACATTGGTTGGCAGTAGAAAGCTCAAACGGACCAAGGAAAACCTACAATCATTTCCCAAACCAAACAAACTTAGGATTTCGTCTGGAAGCACATTCGGGCAAGTTCTAGACCATTCGCACGGGTACTTGGACTAGCAACGAAAGATCACCTCACCCCTCATGCAACTAGACCGTAAGAAGGATAGAGTCGAGAGTTTACAACAACCACAATCAAGTTAAAGATCACTATGGTCCAATAAACCACTCAATGATTATGATAGTCAACTCAAGAGTCTCAAAGTCACTAACTAGAGCTAGTTTCTTTCAAAAACCTTGTTTCAAACCATAAGCACATAGTTAAGTGTGTTGGTATCAAATGAAGCATGAATAACTCTTTTTCAAGAATGACATGATTAGGGCTTTTGTTCCTTACTATTACTATTATTATTACCTAAACACAAAAATGGACTCATTCCCTTAAGAAGGTTGTCACGCCATCTATCCTCAGGAAGAGTCACCCAGTTCACACAAAACTACCTTTGGAAAGAACCTTGGCATTAAGAAAATCAAATCCTTATTATCTATACTACTACAAAAAACATAAAAAGAAGCTACTACATAAGAAAAAGCTAATAACAAAACAAAAACCAAAGTGGAAAATTAAAAAAGCTAATGAGAACAATAACTAACTAAATATAGATAACCTAAAAATAAGAAAATAAATAGAATTATCCAATAATTATAGTCCAAATGTGTCCAAATGTATCAATAGAATAAACTCTATCCCCCTGAATAAAGTAAGCATTATACCCAATGCTTAACAAAATAATAGTGAAAAGAGAGAGAGACAGAGCGAAAGAACTTCCTAAGCATCCTTGGACATCTCAGTGTCCCCAACATCATCATCTCCCATTGGTCTGCCAAATATATCTCATCATCATATCTAGGAGTGGCAAGAGTAGCAAACATCACACGCACTACGTCAGGAGTGTGAGTAGTAAGGTATAGCTCATTAGATTGGCCAGATGGTGCAACCGGTGCATATGGATCTAGGGCGGACTGCTCTGGGTCAATAAGCATGTCAAATGTTAAATCCCTAGTTGTTGCAAGTCTGGTCACTTCCTTCCTAAGCTCTTCAACTAATCTCTTACTAGCCTGGGACTTCCTCAGCTTCTTTACCTCCTTGGTCAAGTCCTCAATGATTGACCCATGCTGTACCAGAGTGTTCATGATTAACTTCTAATTCTCCAGTACCTTACGCAACTTCTCATCAAAATCAGTAGGAACCTGTTGTTCCTGTGTGGATACTTGCCCTGCAACAGTACTAGATATATCAAACAGCTTTGAAGTAGCTATCTACATCCGTTTGTTGAGACTTGCCAATGTCTGGGAGACTCGTAGAGAAGATAATAGAGCTGTAGGCATGAGCACCGGCCTTGGATCTAGAGTAGGGGCTGCCTTGGGGGATATGGTAGGAGCTGAAGATGGTGGAAGAGGCATAGCAGCAACACTAGACGATGGCTCAGCTGATGTAGAAAGAATGTAAGCTGCCAGAAACTACCACTACCGACTAGTCAGACTGGCTTGTAGTGGTAGAAGGCTGATATATAGCTAAATCCGTTTAACTCCCCGGCAACGGCGCCAAAAATTGATCTCGCCCAAACTCACACCACAATTAGGTAGTGAGGCAGTCGATGCAATAATAAAACCCAACGTAGGTAGGGATAGAATCCCCAGGGAGTTAGAATAGGGATTAGGTATATATTTAGTTTAGTTGTATGATTTTTCCTAAATTTCTCTTCCACATTCTTGATTGTTGTTCAACTTCTACATTGTTCTATTGTTTGCAATTATAAAACTAGAGATAATATTTTTGGTTTTGAGTTATTTTTCAAATGATAAAAAGGATCTAGGGTCGTGACTTCCACCTAGGTGGTTACCTAATGGGTTGTAAACTCTAGGGCAAGTTTGATTGGTCAGGGTTGTAATATAGAAATCACACTCAAATACTCACTCTATACCTCTCGGTAGTTTGAGTAATTTTGCCCAATTTGGATTTCTCAAGTCCAAATGGGTACTGCACAAAACAAGTGATAAACGCTCTAGTCGGGTCTCACTATCTCTAGATTCAACCCTTTAATTAGGGCTATCAAATTATTGAGTTCACCATAATTTCTTGTTAGCCAAGTTTTCCTAGACTGAGTCTCTCTTTCTCAATTAGAGACTAAGTCAATTAGGCATGAATCAATATTTGCAACCATTAATTCTTGAATTCAAGCAATCACTAGGCTAAATATCACTAACTTAATCATAAACAAGCCCTAAATCAAACATCCATTAAGTACCCACACTAGGGTTGTGTCAGAACCCTAGCTAGAAATTTAGCTACTCATGGAAAATGCAAAAATTAAAGAAGAAATTAAGATAGAATCCATAATAATTTAATTATGGGAAGAAAATCTAATGTTTTGAGACAAATCTAGTACAAAATTACTTAAAGCAGTAAAGAAAACGGCTCAGGTGCTCTCCCAAAATAAAACTTAACCTAAAAATGTCAAAAAGTCATATTTATGCTAAGCTGAAAATATCTGACAAAAATGCCTCTATGGAGGTTGTGCGGCCGCATAATTCTGAGTGCGGTCTGCACTCTGAGCTTGACTGGTGAACTGGGCCTTCTGCGGTTGCATAAAAATGGGATGCGTCCTTAATTCATCTAGTTATGCAGACCGCACATTTCTGAGTGCGGCTGCACACTTGACTTGGGCTGGGACTTGGACCTGCTTCTGCGGACCGCACATCTGTGAGTGCGGCCGCAAACTGGCTTCTGCGGTCGCACAATAATCGTGCGGTACGCACAACTTCAATTCAAGGCTCTCTGATTTTGATTGTGTGCAGGCCGTATAATAATTAGTGTGACCACACTTGTAGTCTTGCGGCCGTACAATAATGGTGCAGTCCGTATACCTTCAGTTTCCCTGTATACGACTAAAATCGAAGAGCCCGATTTTACGGTCATTTCGACACTTAGAAGGCTCGAAGGCCCGAGTTTTGGTATCAAAGGGCATATCAGAGGTCCTCGACCTCGAGGTAATCCGTATCGAAGGTCCTTGACCTCGAGGCAGTACATATCGAAGACCAACATGGAAAGGCGGGAAATTACCAAGGGGCACGTGTTTAAAGCTGACAAAAGTACACAAAATAGTACAAGCCCGTACTGTGGCATTAAATGGTTGTACCTGCCATATCTCTTTGTATTAATTACACATGTATTATGTTGGGATTCCCCCTCAAATATAAAGGGGACCCTTGTCACTTTGTAACACAGATGATATTCAATACAAGAACACGAACATCCTTAGCTCCCTAGCAAAAACATTCTCTACAATTGCTTCATTGATTTATTGTTTCTCATTTATTGTGTTCTTGAATTATTCTTCATTTATTGCTTATTATTGATCATAAATAGGCCATTATTAAGGCATTCAATACTGTTATATTGTTATCGACAGTCCCCAGTCAAGTTTTTAGAGCTTGACCTCGAGGCCATTTCGACCACCATCGAGACCGGTCCTTCCATTACCCGGTTTGCGTAATCTCGTTTCTTTTTGCTCTTATTTCATTTTTCTCACCCCACACTCAGCATCTGCTGCCTAAAAAACTGGTATTAAAATAGATCACGTATTTTTAGAAGCACATAATCAAATATAATTGTAATTACCATTTTCAAGGTAAACAGTTTGGCGCCCACCGTGGGGCTAAAAATAATAGTGATTGTTTTAGTGCTGATTTGCTAAAAACAAAAGTTATTCTTCACACCTTTTCTTGTCCAAGAATCTTCAGTTTCACGTCAGAAAATGCCCAACTCAGTGAATTCACATGAAAATAACGGCCCTGAGGATCACGGACCGCTAGAACCCGTGCTCAAATGGGCCAAGGTGTCTAGCACCGTGAATGAACGAACTCAAAATTGTATAACTAAAAGAACTGTTATGTTGAGAGAAGAAGATGTCGAAGCCCTGTCCCAACCACATAACGATGCGCTGGTAATTTCGTTTCTCTTAAATAACATTCAAATTAAGCATGTGCTCATGGATCCAGGTAGCTCGGCCAATATAATCAGATTAGGGGTAGTGGAGCAGCTCGACCAAATCATACCGATTCTAGAGCCCTAAGTGGGTTTAACATGGCGAGCGAAGAAACAAAGGGGGAAATCCTCCTCCAAACCAATGTATCCGGTACAGTTCGGGGCACCAAGTTTCATGTCATCGAAGGAGACACGAGATACAACGCCCTGCTTGGAAGGCCATGGATACACGATATCAGGGGGGTACCGTCAAATTTCCACCAGATGTTGAAATTCCCGACTACAGAGGGCATAAAAATTGTGTATGGAAAGCAACAAGCAGAAAAGGAAATGTTTGCAGTGCATGACATGGTGCCAGAGCCCATATATTCCACCTCAGAGGGGTCAGGATGTAAACGGGTCCCCGAAGATGATGACGAAGACTTTCTCATTTCTCAAACCTTTGTTTCCCCCGAAGAATCGGACGCAACAAAATCAACAGTCGAAGAGCTGGAGCAAGCTGTTTTGATGAAACATCTACTAGATCGAAAGGTATACCTGGGAATGGGATTAACCCGGAGCTCAGGAAAGAACTCATTCAATTTCTTATTGACAACATTGATTGCTTTGCTTGGTCCCACTTAGACATGACATGGATCTCCCAGGAATAACCACCCATCGACTAAGCGTCGACCCCAGGTTCAAACCGGTGAAGCAAAAAATGAGGCTTCAATCCGAGGTAAAGCATGCGTTCGTCAAAGACGAGGCAACAAAACTCCTCAAAATAGGGTCCATCAGGGAAGTAAAATATCCCGAGTGGTTGGATAATGTAGTAGTTCTCCCCAAGAAAGGGAACAAATTAAGGATGTGCGTAGATTATAAGGACTTAAATAAAGCATGCCCGAAAGATTCATTCCCGCTGCCCAACATCGATCGATTGATCGATGCCACGACTGGCCACGAGATTCTCACCTTTCTCGACGCCTACTCTAGGTATAATCAAATTCAAATGAACTCCGAGGACAGGGAAAAGACTTCGTTCATCACGAAGTATGGCACATACTGCTACAATGTAATGCCCTTCGGGCTAAAAAATGCGGGGGCCAAATACCAACGCTTAGTTAATAAGATGTTCGAACATCAAATAGGCAAATCCATGGAAGTTTACATTGATGACATGCTAGTTAAGTCCCTACGAGAAGAGGACCATTTGACTCATTTGCAGGAAACTTTCGACATCCTTAGAATTTACAACATGAAGCTCAACCCCGAGAAATGCACCTTCGGTGTAGGTTCAGGAAAATTTTTAGGTTTCATGGTATGAAACAGGGAGATTGAAATCAACCCCGACAAAATCAAGGCTATCGAAGAAATCACGGTGGTGAACAACGTAAAGGCTGCACAGGGGTTGATCAGGCGGATAGCAACGCTAGGCCGATTCATCTCGAGGTCATCAGATCGGAGCTATCACTTTTTCTCCCTACTCAAAAAGAAAAACAACTTTGAGTGGATTCCGGAGTGCGAGATCGCCTTGGAGGAATTAAAACGGTATCTCTTAAGCCCGCCTTTGCTCCATACCCCGAAGGAGGACAAAACTCTATACTTGTACTTAGCAGTGACCGAGGTGGAGGTGAGTGGCGTGTTGTTTCGAGATGAGCAAGGTACGCAATTCCCTGTCTACTATGTAAGTCGAACCCTGAGAGATGCTGAATCCATGTATCCACACTTAGAATAATTATCTCTTGCATTAATAAGTGCATCTCGAAAATTGAAACCTTATTTTCAAAGCCACCATATATGTGTTTTAACAACATATCCTCTTCGAAATATATTGCACAAAATTGAATTGTCAGGCCGGCTGGCCAAATGGGCCATCGAGCTCGGGGGGTAAGATATTGAATATCAGCCCCGAACGACTATCAAGTCCCAAATTTTGGTGGACTTCGTGGCTGACTTTACACCCGCCCTCGTACCCGAGGTAGAAAAAGAACTTCTACTAAAAACGGCCGCATCATCGAGGGTGTGGAACTTATTCACCAGCGGTGCCTCAAATGTGAAAGGATCCGGGCTTGGCATAGTTCTGAAGCCACCTGCAGGTGGCGTGATTAGACAATCTATAAAAACTGCAAAGTTGAAAAACAATGAAGCCGAGTATGAGGCTATGATTGCAGGTCTCGAATTAGCCAAATGCCTGGGAGCGGAAACCGTCAAAGCCAAATGTGATTCCCTTCTGGTAGTAAACCAAGCAAACGGGAGCTTCGAGGTTCGAGAGGGTAGGATGCAACGATACCTAGAAAAACTTCAAATCACTTTGCATCGTTTCAGAGAATGGACTCTGGTCCACATGCCTGGGGAGCAAAACAGCAAGGCCGATGCACTCGTAAACCTAGGGTCATCCGTTGAAGAAGATGACATACTCCCCGGGACTGTTGTTCAGCTATTCTAATCGGTGATCAAAGAAGTCCATGCCGAAATCAACTCCACCAGCCTGACATGGGATTGGAGAAGAAAATACATCGATTATTTGGTAAGTGGGAAGCTGCCCACAGATCCAAAAGAATCAAGGGCCCTTCGTACCAGAGCAGCCCGATTTTTACTCGACGAGAATGGAGCTATATACAGGAGAACCTTCGATGGCCCCCTGACATTATGCTTAGGACCAGGAGACATTGATTACGTGCTATGAGAAATCCACGAGAGAACCTACGAAAATCACTCCGCTGCCGATTCTTTAATTCAAAAGGTGATTAGAGCAGGTTACTACTGGGACAGAATGGAAAGGGAGATCAAAGAGTTCGTCCGAAAATGCGACAAATGTCAAAGATTTGCGCCAATGATCCACCAACCCGGTGAACAGCTGCATTTAGTCTTATCACCATGGCCATTCATGAAATGGGGAATGGACATAGTCGGTCCCCTACCAATGGCACCAGGTAAAGCTAGGTTTATTCTGTTTATGACTGACTATTTCTCAATTTTGGGTAGAAGCACAGGCCTATGAAAAGATAAGAGAAAAATAAGTCATCGACTTCATCTGGGATCGCATCATGTGCCCGTTTCGGGATCCCCTATGAGATAACGTGTGATAACGAGAAGCATTTCATTGGAGGCAAAATAACAAAATTTCTCGAGGATCACAAAATCAAAAGAATCCTATCGACGCCCTACCACCCATGTGAAAGTGGTCAAGCCGAATCCACAAATAAGACCATAATTCGGAACTTGAAAAAGAAGTTAGAAAACGCGAAGGGAAATTTGAGAGAAATGCTGCCCGAGGTGCTATGGGATATAGGACAACCTCTAAATCGAGCACAGGAGAGACGCCGCTCTCTTTAGTTTATGGGTCCGAGGCTTTGATACCGGTCGAGGTTGGAGATCCAAGCAAACAATGAGGCCATGACTACGGCCCTCGAACTATTATACGAAAAACAAGAAACTTCGCTGGTCCGGATGGCCACCCAAAAACAAAGAATCGAAAGATATTATAACCGAAGAGTAAACCTCCGACATTTTGGAACCGGGGACTTAGTCCTAAGGAAAGTCACCTAAAGCACTCAAAACCCTAATGAAGGGAAGCTAGGTCCGAGCTAGGAAGGACCGTACCACGTCCTCGGAGTAATCGGCAAAGGGTCCTACAAGCTCGACACCGTGGAAGACGAGCAACTTCCAAACCATTGGAACATATCGATGCTCAAGCGCTATTATTGCTAAGGTACAATCCTCTCCCTCTTTCCTTCAAGTTTCACACTAACCAAATGCGTAGGTATGCGACTAAAAGGAATCAAAGCACCCCTAGCTCGAAGGCCTTAGGATTTAAAGCATGCATTGCGCTCTTTTTCCCTCGCGTCGGATGTTGTCCCAAAATGGGTTTTACCAGAAAGGTTTTTAACGAGACAACATCCGTATGATACCTAAGGAGAACTCACCGAGTATTCAAGGCTTCTCTTCGATCAACCCCGAATACTGAAGGGCATCACCCCAGGAAATCATTGAAATATACCAAAGAGGGTCTCGATAGGAGAATGATGTATCGGACCAAACGGTCGCTCCGAATAATCAGAGAAGTACATTCTATCAATTTCACACATCAAACAAGTTTGCTATTTTCATAAAAGACAGCCGCAGGGCCAAAAAATTTATCAAGCACTCAGGAACTGTCCTTGACAGTCGCTCCATCGAGTCATCAAACTCGAAGCCGTAAGCCCTCAGGGACGGAAACTTCAAGCTCATAAGTCCTCCTTGAGGCAATGTCAACTCCGACTCGGGGACTGTCCTCGACAGTCAGCTCATCAAGCCATCTAACTCGAACCCGTAAGACCCCACGGCCGGCAATTTCAAACTCGTAAGCCCTCCATGAGGCAACATCAAAACTGCAAGACTTCAAGCAAGCCATGTACAAACTTGAAAGACCTTAAACAAAAGGCATAACCCCCGTATCAAAGTCAAGGCTATATATCGAACTTGTAAGATCCAAAAGGCATACCCTCGATATAGACGCCGTGGCTATCTTACTCGGGACTAAAAGGCTCCGACCAAACTAACGCGACTCGGAGATGTCCGAGTGTTGCCACAAAATCACAAGCCTCCAATTACTTCGAAAAACTTTGAAAATAACCAGTTAAAGGTCGTACCGATCTAAAGCGTAAGAGCCCAATTCGCCAGCTACATCAAAGGTTGTACCGACCTAAAGCGTAAAAGCCGAAGTCGCCAGCTAGTCGTATCGACCTTATGTGTAAGAGCCCAAGTCGCCAGCTACAAGTCATACCGACCCAAAGCGCCTCAAGGCCGATTTAAAAACCTGAGGGCCGTTGAGCTCGAGTCGAAACCCGACTCGGAGACTAAACCCGAAATGGTTAACAAAAGTGCCTTAGGGACAAAAAGCTTAAGAGCCCAAGTCGCCAACTACATCAAAGGTCATACCGACCTAAAGCGTAAGAGCTCAAGTTTCCAGCTACACCGAAGGTCGTACCGACCTAAAGCATAAGAGCCCAAGTCGCTAGCTACATCAAAGGTCGTACCGACCTAAAACGTAAGAGCCCAAGTCGCCAGCTACAGGTCATACCGACCCAAAGCGCCTCAGGGCCGATTTAAAAACCTGAGGGCCGTTGAGCTCGAGTCGAAACCCAATTCGGAGACTAAGCCTGATACGACTAACTAAAGCGCCTCAGGGCCAAAAAAGCATAAGAGCCCGAGTCGCCCGCTACATTAGAAGTTGTATCGACCTTACGCGTAAGAGCCCAAGTCGCCAGCTACAGGTCATACCGACCCAAAGCGCCTCAGGGCCGACTTAAAAACCTGAGGGCCATTGAACTCAAGTCGAAACCCGATTCGGAGACAGAGCCTGATACGATTAACTAAAGTGCCTCAGGGCCAAAAAAACGTAAGAGCCCGAGTCTCCCGCTACATTAAAAGTCGTATCGACCTTACGCGTAAGAGCCCAAGCTGCCAGCTATAGGTCATACCGACCCAAAGCGCCTCAGGGCCGATTTAAAAACCTGAGGGCCGTTGAGTTTGAGTCGAAACCCGATTCGAAGACTAAGCCCGATACGGTTAACTAAAGCACCTCAGGGCCAAAAAAGAATACGAGCCCGAGTCGCCGCTACATTAAAAGTCGTATCGACCTTACGTGTAATAGCCCAAGTCGCCAGCTACAGGTCATACCGACCCAAAGCGCCTTAGAGCCGATTTAAAAACCTGAGGGCTGTTGAACTCGAGTCGAAACCCCATTCAGAGACTAAGCCCAATACTGTTAACTAAAGCGCCTCAAGGCCAAAAAAGCATAAGTTCCCGAGTCGCCCGCTATATTAAAAGTTGTATCGACTTTATGCGTAAGAGCCCAAGTCGCCAGCTACAGGTCATAGCGACCCAAAGAGCCTCAGGGCCGATTTAAAAACCTGAGGGCCGTTGAGCTCAAGTCGAAACCCGATTCGGAGAATAAGCCCAATACGGTTAACTAAAGCGCCTCAGGGCCAAAAAAGCGTAAGAGCCCGAGTCACCCGCTACATTAAGAGTCGTATTGACCTTACACATAAGAGCCCAAGTCGCCAGCTACAGGTCATACTGACCCAAAGCGCCTCAAGGACGATTTGAAAACCTGAGGGCCGTTGATCTCAAGTCAAAACCTGACTCGGAGACTAAGCCCAAAACGGTTAACCAAAGTGCCTCATGGCCAAATGCATAAGAGCCCAAGAATCTAGCTACATCGAAGGTCATACCGACCTAAAGCGTAAGAGCCAGAGTCGCCAGCTTAAAAAGCCTCAGGTCCAATTTATAACCCCAAGGGTTTCATCTCAAAGTCCAATTCATCGGGCTGACTATCGACAAGCAAATCAAACCAAATAATCTTTCATATATATATGTATATATGTGCATTACAAATACATATTTACAACAGTCCCACATGAGTCTTATGAAAATAACAAAGCAGAAAATCTAGTCTACTCTCGAGACCAACTCCCTCAAAGGCCCCTCGGACCAGCTCCCACAGCGGCCTTCAAATATCAGCATCAGCTCGAGAAGAAAGGAAAAACTTGGCATCGATCTCATCAG
>ML374011.1:348-36093 GCA_005239525.1 Nicotiana knightiana | reverse complement strand
AGACGAAAGTCATAACCGAGGGTTTAGTGGTTGGATTAGAGATAACGATACCTCGGGTGCAATATAAAGTGAATTGTATTGCAATCTAGCTAGCGTAACTTGACAGAGTGCGTCTAGTAAATTATCATAATTACTTGAGAGAGATTTATGGTAGATAGAGTGTTCATGATTGATAGAGACGACTAATTAAACTGTAAGAAATATCCGAGAAAGAATTCACCAACGGGGGAAACCAAACATTAGACCTTTATTATCATTGTTTACATCATATTGTTAGTTAATTGGTAGTTTATTATTTTGTCAGTAGATTTAGTAAAATATTACCAATTGATATTCAAAAGTCTTGAGAGAATTGACTCAGTAAAAGTTTCGTATTCTAAAGACTTGATTGATACGTAAATTCCCTGTGGGATCGACTCTGGGCATAATACCCCAGATTATATTTGCAACGCCCATTTAGTCTTTTATTAGACATAGTTGAGCGTGATCATATAGGCATAAAAGTAATGCCTCAGCTTCTGAGCTATCCAGGTCAAGGCATAGCAAGTACGTTCCAATAGAGAATACCGTGCTTCATAAGGTGTAAACTTCTTACTCAGGTAGTAGATGGCCTGTTCTTTTCTCCCTGTCTCGTCATGCTGCCCCAGAATGCAGCCAAAAGCTCCATCTAGCACTGCAAGGTAGAGTAGTAGTGTTCTACCTGGCTCTGGTGGGACTAAAACTGGTGGTGTTGATAAGTACTCCTTGATTTTGTCAAAAGCTTTTTTACAATCCTCGGTCCAACTAGTTGCAGCGTCCTTCTTCAAAATTTTTAAAATCCGCTCACATATTACTGTGGACTATGCTATGAAACGACTGATGTAGTTAAGGCATCCCAGGAAACTCATCACCTCTTTCTTGCTTTTTGGCGGTGGTAACTATTGGATGGCTTTGACCTTCGATGGGTCCAATTCTATTCCCCGGTGGCTGATGATGAATCCCAATAACTTTCCGGCAGGAACCCCGAATGCACACTTTGTGGGGTTAAGCTTTAGGTTGTACTTTCGCAGTCTATCGAAGAACTTCCTCAAGTCTGTTATATGATCTGCGGCCTTCTTGGATTTAATGATGACATCATCCACATATACCTCGATCTCCTTGTGTATCATGTCTTGAAAAATAGTAGTCATAGCCCTCATGTATGTGACCCCAGCATTCTTTAGGCCGAATGGCATCATCTTGTAACAGTAAACCCCCATGGTGTAATGAAGTTTGTTTTCTCTGCGTCTTCTTCGTCCATCCAGATCTGATGACAACCGGCGAAGCAATCTACAAAGGGATGGAGTTCATGCTTGGCGCAATTGTCGACCAGAATGTGTATGTTTGGTAGCGGCAAATCATCATTGGGACTTGCATATGTTTAGATCCTGATAATCAACACAGACTCTAACTTTCCCTTCCTTTTTCGGAACTGGCACAATGTTGGCTAGCCAAGTTAAATATGCAACTACACTGAGGACCTCGGCTTTGATCTGCTTAGTAACCTCCTCTTTGATTTTCAGGCTCATATTAGGCTTGAATTTCCTGAGTTTTTGCTTTACGGGCGGGCACATTGGATTTGTGGGTAGCTTGTGGGCCACAATGGATGTGCTTAAGCCGGTCATATCATCGTATGACCATGCAAAGATGTCCTCATACTCCTTCAAAAACCGAGTGTATTCCTCTTTCTCTGACGGTGACAAATGGATGTTGATGCGGGTCTCCTTGACGGTTTCAGAATCTCCCAAGACAATCTCAGTTTCGTCCAAGTTGTACTGGGGCTTGTTCTCAAAATTTTCTACTTCTCTAATGATCTCTTCAGGTATTACATCATCTTCTTCTATTTATTCTTAATCATTGTCCTTTTGTTGCGTTGTCTCATTATATATCATAGTCGTTGATTCATCAAGATAAGAAATAGTAATGTTGTAGGGATAAAGACATGAAAGAAAAATAGTAATAATAAAACATCGAGCCATTTAAAATGTCAAATAAAATGATTTTGAATGACTCAAATGACGTTTTTTGGAACATAATAAAAATACTATTTAGGACAAAATTGAAAATCATTTTTTAAGAAAAATGAACAATGTTATTCAGCCTTGTTACCCCGGAACTCGTCGGGCCCTTGATGGTTTAACAATCTAGTTCTTGAGGAATTCTCCTCTCTCCACAGCTTGGATGGTAGGGCCTTCCTCCTCCTCCTCCTCCTCGACAATCACACAACAGTCCATATCATCATCTTCCAAGAACAAACTCCTCAATGCTGCCAATGCTTATTCTTCCTCTAATCCCCATATGATATCGGCTTGCTGGAAGGTCTGACTTAAGTGTGGCATGGGTTGCTCAAGAGGGTAGTCTGGACCACGCCACGACGGTGACCAGTCATCGTATTCCTGCCAGGTGTACTGATACCCTAGCCCAAAGGTTGTACCATGTCGTTTCAAATGTATTGGATTCGAGATACCCTAAAGGCTTTTACCAAGCCCCTTTCCAGGTTCGTAGCCTTGCCATGCCAGTATACTCTCTATTTTGCTACTACACCATTTATCCTTTTCAATCGCGTTAACACGCTCGATGCGATGGTAGGTTTCTCCGCCTAACTTCCTTTTATTTTCAACCACCGACACAGTTTGACTGGTGTAAATAGGGTTGCTCCCATCTCCATGGATGATCACTTCTTGATGGTTCCACTCAAATTTTATCGCTTGGTGCAATGTGGATGAGACAGCTCCAGCAGCGTGTATCCAAGGCCGTCCCAGCAATAGATTGTAGGAGGCGGATATGTCTAGTACCTGGAATTCAACATCTAGGTATGACCCATTTGCAAGCATAGGTTAGTTTCTCCGATCGTGGCCCTTTGAGACCCATCGAACGCTTTCACATTCATAGTCCCTGATCGTATCTCGTGTAAACCTTTGCCCAACCTCTTCAAAGTTGTCAACGGACAAATGTTGAAGCTGGATCCTCCATCTACCAAAACTCAGGCGACGAACTTATATTTACATTGCACTGTGATGTGCAGTGCCTTGTTGTGACTTAACCCTTCCGGTGGCGGTTCGTCCTCATGGAAAGTGATCTTGTGGCTTTCTAGAACCTGCCCCACCATATTGGCCATTTCTCCACTAGTGATGTTGTTTGTCACATATGCTTCATTCAACACCTTCATCAGAGCATTCCTGTGTGCTTCAGAATTTTGCAATAATGACATGATGGATATCTGGGCGGGAATCTTGTTGAGATGATCAACGATAGAGTACTCCCTTGCCTGTACCTTCCTCTATAGGTCATCTGGACCAGTTTCAATGATGGGTTGTTTGTTAGAACCTTTCTTACTGGTTTCTCCTAAATGTTCAGGTGTATAAACTCTTCCTATTCTGGCTATTTCTTGTGCAGTGCCTGATTCTTCCATCTTTTCCTTTCCCTTTCGTCTAGCCTCGGCCATATAATCTCAAGGTACAACATTGGAACTGAAGGGTGGTATGGATGCCACCGTTACAATGAAAGGTGTGGCCACCTCCACTTCAAATGGAGCGAGTATTGCGGCAGGTGGTGTTACTTTTACTTCTAAAGGAACCGATGCGTCTACCTCGACTTCAGCTGGCAGTTGTACCTGTACCACAATGGGATTGAGTATGACTGCAGGTTTCTTAGGATCATCACCTTCTCGAATAAGCCCGATTGATCCCTCGGGATCCCACTCTTCATCAGTTTCTATCACACTGACCCCTCCACCCCTATGATCTAAGAGAGGATTGTTGCGGACATTGGATGCAGCTTCCTTCTCCTGTATGACCTTACTATCAATTAGTGTTTGTATATTGTCTTTCAAGGTGTGACATTCGTCAATAGAGTTTCCCTTCATGCCGGAATGATATGCACAGGTCTTGTTTGGACTGACCCATTGAGATGAATTTTCCATTACCACAACGGGAATAGGGATGACATATCCTGCAACTTTCAACCTTTTGTACAGTTGGTCGATGGGTTCAGCAATGGCGGTGTACTGTCTGGGTGGTTTGCGGTCAAAATTACTGGGTTTTTGGTACTTTGGACGAGTTAGAGGTGACTGATAATAGGATGGTTAGTTGTTATATGTGTGGTAGGCGGTAGCAAGTTGGGAATATATGAGAGGTGATGGTTGGTATATGGGTGGAGGTGTTTGGTATGTGAGTGGAGGGGTCTGGTATGCAAATGGAGTTTTGGGCCCCTGGGCAACCATTACTGTTCCCACATCTTTCTTCTTCGATATACCACCTGATTTCAATGTTTTATTCGTGGCCTGCAGTGCCTCCAAAATTTGTCACCATCCCGCTTTTAATACCTTCTTCAATCCTTTCTCCGAGTTTGATGATATCGGAGAACTTATGGTTCTTAATGAACATTAGCCTTCATAATACTGTGGATCCTGTGCCCGGACAAAGAACTTGTTCATCTTTTTCTCGTCCAATGTTGGTCTAACCTTGGCTGCTTCTAACCTCCATCGAGTAGCATACTCGCAGAAAGTCTCATGGCTTCTTCTTTAAGTTCTGGATATAGAAGACATCCGGCGCATTCTCCGTATTAAATCTGAACCTGTCCATGAAGTCGGACACCATGCTCACCCAATTTCCCACTTCTTATGATTCTGGCTTATGTACCAGGACAGAGCATCTCCGGTAAGACTCCTCATGAAGAGCTTCATTCGAATCCTTTCATATTTTCCGACCCCCAGGAGCTTGTCACAATAAGTCCTCAAATGAACCTTGGGATCACTCATTCCGTCAAACATTTCAAACTTGGGAGGTTTGTAACACTCCGGAAGTTCCACATCTGATTGTATGCATAAAACCTCATAGTTCAAACCTTTTATTCCTTTACCCTCATCAACACCCTGAACCCAACTTGTCAACTTCTTGAGCTCTTCAGCCATGTTCTTGATGAGCAGGTCCTTCTCAGCGGATTCTGGTGTATAGGAGATTGGTTGAGTGGAGTGAGGTAGGGTTTCTACGTATATGGGGTTGTTCTGGTGAAGGACAGGAGTTTGGGCATAATGATGATCATTGGTGGAGTTTTGGGGTTCGGGAATAATTTGTGGGGTATTTTGGGGAGTATGGTAGGTGTTTTGTGGGTATTGAGTAGGGAGATGCTGATTTTGAGGAGGGGTTCTATACTAGTAAGGTGCGGGAGGATTCTGTGGGTGTTTGTTGGGTGTGTTCTGAGGTGGTGCAGGGTTCTGGGTGTCGAGGACATTCAACGTGAGGGAGAGATTTTCCAAGTTATGGACCTGCTCAACCTTGCCCTGTAGTGCAAGTATCTTCTACTCAAGCCGTAAAACCAAATCATTTGGGGCCTAAGTGCCCCGACCATCGGAAGTTTCCCTGTTCTCAACATGTGCAGTGTTGTCTGTTCTGATGCTATTCATATCATCTATTTTATCTTTCCCTTTGCCTTTCGGTACACTTGGATGAGGAGAAGGTGGAGGGCCTCTGGATCTGGTATGATAAGCTAATGATGCCAGTATGCGTGAACCAACCTTGGGGAATGGGAATAATCAAAAAGGAAAGGAAAACAAAAGGTAACCAAGTCAGTAAGGGTTCCAAAAAGAGTATTTGCAATATCTAAACACATAGTACGGGAATGTAAATTCGCATCCTAATTTGGGAGCCTCGTGGTGCACGAGGTAGGCCTAACGACAAGTTGATTTGGAGAATTTTAGTGCCAATAATTGCCTCATTTCATTAATGTAAAAGTAGATGAATCTAAAACGACACTAAATAAGATAAGTCATTAGTGGAACTTGGCCTTATTACATTTGGAAAAATCAGCTAAATCTAATCTACTTGGTCCTAGAAGGACCTTCCCCAGGCTTGATCTTCTTGGCTCCATCGATCAGGTTCCCCAGGTCGTGCGTGCCCAACAGTAGGTATACTCTCGCTAGATGTCCTCTTTCGCTTCCCTCAGCATTCTGGCAGTTGGCGACTCTTTTCCTCGTCTTCCCATCCAGCTCCATCAGACCCTGCTCCAAATATTCCAACCTTCCATCAGATTTGATAGCCCTTTCCCTTCATTCATTGATCAGTTCCATATCAGTTTTGTTTTGCTCCAGATGCTCGGCCTCGGACTCATGAACCCTTTTGCGGAGTTTATTGTATTTCACTTGGGCTTCAGCAATTCGTCTATGACCATGTTCCCCCGACCGATTCCTGGCTCAACTACCCCTGCTATGCTGCCTTTCAACCATGATAGGTAAAAGCGTACATGCCCTGCGTGGTACCTTCCTGGCTCGATGGTGTCCCTTTCTGCAATAACCTTTAGATGCCACATATGTTGAGCTTCACATTTGTATGGGATGTCGTCATCCTGAAAATCTGCCCTGTAATGACTCATTTTAGAAACTCGCGGTATGACTTGCTTCCTGCCTGCCTGTCTCATAACCCTGATGGGAACATAAGGGTATATGCCTCTTAACTCGATCAACACCAGGTGCAGAGCGTCCCTAGATCTAATGATGAACTCAGTGGTAGGGAACCATTCGAACATCCATTGAACCTGGTCCTCAGTCAAATTGTCAAAAAACTGCACCCATTCTGTAGCATTTTCCGGTTGAGGAAACCTGTCTGGGATGTAAGTCATTCTTTTAGGGTGATGGAAGGCTATATGATCATTCCACGCCCTTCGTGGAAACTCTTCACGATATTGACCCCTTTGGAGATGCTCCAATAATCAAACATGTAGTAGCAGATTACAACTCTCAAAGTGTTTGAACTCCTTCTGGAAGCGGTCCAAGGCTCGATGAATCCTGTCTCCTTTGATTGGAAATACTATCATGCCCAGGAAGCAAACAACGAACACAAAAACCTTGCGGTGAATATGACCCAAGAAAGTGATAGAGAATTCATCATGGAAGATACGATAGGATTTTCTATGACCATATCGTTCATAGAGATAGTCAAAAAGGTATGTAGGACTCCTTCAGGCATTCCAAATCATCATTCTTTTTCAAACCCATCATTTTTAAGAACCCCCTAGCGGCATGATTTTCCGGCACCAACAAACACGGACTGTCCCAAGGTAATCCAGCGTATCCCCCTATCTCTTCCAAGAGAGTAGTCATTTATATGTTGCCAAAACGGAACATGGACCTTTCTCCGTCCCGAAACATAGTGGCCACTTCGATCAACATATTGTTTGGTCGGAAATCCAGTAAAGAGGGCAAGTTTTCGAGGACTCTTTTCACATGGTGTTTGTCACTTGGAGAAAGGTCCTTCAACCAATCTAGCAACAATGGTGGTATTCTTTGGACCATGCCGAACCTAGGGACTTCGTGCCTCATTTCTGCAAAACAAATAAAGGTTAGGCCCTTTCCCCCACCATATTCGACTATTTATACATCACTCATTAGCATATTGGAACTTATTTCTCCAAATTAATGCACAAATCGTAGCTGCGTCCGTTCGGATTATGGAAATCCCGGTGAACTTTGGACAAGGCTTTTCCTAAAGGGTTATTATGTGGATAACATATTAACTCCAACTAGGTTTTGGCCATGACGCATGTACAATAAATCAGAATAAGGTTTCTATAGAGGTCTAAACTGGTACCCTCAAGTGGACAACTTGAGGGGGAAAGGCACGGAACCGTCAACTGCACCGTTGATCGACTAGTTTTACCGTAAATAAGCCTTTCCGAATATAAAGGGTGATATATAGGAAGGGCGCAAAACACTCATCAAGCGTTGCTATAGGATTGATTACGCACGAGTGGAATATGATGTTGAGCATGATTTATGCAACAGTAAATAGCATATTGTCACGTATTTGCACGTAAAAAAACAATAAATGCGGCATTTAATAATTAAAAAGACATTTAAATAAAAGAAAGAAAACAAAAAGACAGGTCAGTTTCCATAATAAAGAGTAATGAAACAAGAAAGAGAAATCGTAAATGCTTAAAAAATAGGCAAATAGATTCACATAAAGTGGGAAGGGGAAAGGGTGTGCAAGTATTAACAGAATAAAGCATGCTTAAAGACTAATTCACACAAGCAAGTTTGTTATGGTAAGAGCCTAAGGGAAATCCCCAGCAGAGTTTCCATGTTATCGCGCCCCCTTTTTCCTCGTGAAGTCTGGGTTTCAACATTTTGGGACAACTCATTTCCTTTTGGGACGGGGTATGGAATTTGAAGAGTCGCCACCTAACGGATTAAGGTGCGTTAGGGCACCTAAAGCAAATAACTCATAAACCGGTTTACTTTACCAGAGATTGGGTAAGGGATCGAAATTACCTTGGGGGGGGAGGTGTTAGGCACCCCTCGAGGTCCACAACGGTGGGTCCCGGCCAAACTCAATTTAAGCGAATTATGCTTTGAAGAAAATAAAGAAATTTAAACAAATAGGAATCATTTCAAAACGGTAATGAAAGGGGGTCCTAGGTTTATTAGCCTATAGGACCACTTCTATGCAACACTCGGTAGCCTTCCTCAAATAGAGGTGTTACGTGTAGCATTAGCGCACAGGTCATCATCTCCTTCACTACCCAATTACCCTCCTCTTTTCGATAATTATCTAAGTGTTCTAATAGAATCTGGTACGTATCCTATGCATGCACTACCCCTCCCTTACCTATGGCTCTGGAGGTGTTTAGAACCTCTATTAAGGTGGTTCTAGACTTACCTATGTTTCTTAAAAGGGGAAAATCTAAGAGACAAACAAAAATCAAGTAGGACTATCACATAAGGAGCAATTAAAGGGGCTCATATTTACCTCCACAAATAGACAAACAGTTTCACGCTTATTCAAACAAACAGTTTCAAAATGATTTAGGAGTCCTATAGGCAGGATATCTAAATGAGCATAAACAAAATATATAGCAATTTTATTAAGTGAGGAAGCGAATACCTATAAATTTGCCTACTGATTTTGTTAATATAGAATCTGAGCACGTTTCAAGCAGGAAGAAAATGACAATTTTAACCCAGGATTTTAATTTTATCCCACGGGCTTGCCTAAGTGATAACACGGGCGGAATCCTATAGACATGATATATAAACGTTAATCAAACCATGATTGTAAACCAGTGATTGATTTTAATATGCAGATTTCATCTTTTAGATCCTATAGGCATGCTTTCTATGTGCTGAAACTGATTACAAGCATTATGACATCTAAACATAGAAACTGATTTCATACATTTTTTTTTCGATAGGCATGATATCTAAGTGTTGAAGTTATTTTTACACTTATTTCCTATATGCATGATGCTAAGTGTATGTGTTTCCTATAGGCATGATATCTAGGCGAATAAAGGTGTTAATTAATTGCCAAGAGAGTTCAACAAAAAAACCTAGAAACATGATTTCTAATGCACACATAGAGGTTTTAAGAATATGGTACTTGAGGCAGAATTGATAACGACCTAGAAGCAGGATTTCTAAGATGGACGTATGAAAATAAAGGATTTCAAAGAATGGGATAAGTCCTATGGGCATGATTTCTAATGCATATACATCATCACCACAATAACCTATAGGCATGATTTCTACCCGAACCCAACAAAAAATATATACATATGAAGTCCCTCCCCAGATTTTACTAATAACCCCATATCTGTTTTACGAAGATTGTTATTACAGGCCAATACAAATGAATTTACATAATGAAAATCACTATACTATAGAGAGCCTTGGCAGGCCCAATGTCAATCCTGGAATCCAGGCCTTCAAGCAAGTCTGAGGTACACCAATATCCCATAATACACCAAATGGTTTCTGGCGTGTCAAAGTTCCCAAGGGCCTCAGGGACCCCGGGCAATGCTCACACCAGAACCTTTTCAAAGAAATAGTTTTTTGTAAACAAGTTTGGAAAGGCCATCCCCAGTGTGTCAGAGTTCGAGAGGAGTCTCATGGACTCCTAGGCAGTGCTCACACTGGAGGAGCAAGACCCAAGATATATAAGAGTAGGAGTTGAAAAATAGTATATAATGGTAGGAGATAGTTTTAGAAAAACAGCTTGGATTTTAGAAGTGAACAGAAATAGATTATAAAGTTTTAAAACTACAAACAGAACCACATTTAGCAGATTGAGTTCAAACATGAATTCCAGTAATCAAACAATCACCAGGAACACTGGAATCACATGCAGAACAGAGTCACGATTAAGTCAAAACAAGGTTTCACATGGTTGGAATTGACTTAGTTCATTAGCTACTACTAAGTTAGCATATATACATGTATTAAACAAGAGAAACATGCTAAAATCAAAACGACTAATCAAACTATCATACAAAACGAGTGGGGAAGTGGGAATTTTACATGCTAGTTTAAGAATGAGTAAACAAGTATCATGGGAAAAACAGGGACATGTTATCACATAGAACATGACAAGTTAACAGGAGTAAAGTCATGTCGGTTAAGAGAAACATAGGGCAAAACAGAAGCATGTTGGAACACTAACCGCACAACCATATGGGACAAAGAAGTAATAAGACTAAAGCATATTGATTAAAATAAACAAGAAGCATATAATAAACGTGCACATGTTGAGGTTCGGAGTGAACTAATCATATAAATCATAGAGAACAGGAACTGAAGCATAGTAGTTGAGAAGGAGACGGCTAGGAGACAAGTATCAAAGCAGAAGTATACTGAGACACATAGCAAATAGAAGAGATTATGATAACAGAAATAGGGGCATACCGGTTAAAAGATAGCAAGCAGGAAGGTGAAGACAAGTTGAATCCAATAGTCTAGCATTGGCTTTCAGCAGGCTAGACAGTGCAGCAAACACAAGTAACAGAAAGAATTACAATGGAGAGTGTGTGTGAATAAGAGTTTTTGTGTGTGTTTCTGTATCTTTATGAGTGTGTTCGTGTCTTTTCAAAATCAGAAGGGGGAGGGGGATTATATAGCACATAGTAGGGTAAAACAAACAAGGAAAAGAATATTAGAGTTCATAAATAAGGCATACAAATAAAATCAACTCGTTAATTGGGGGCTAAACTCAATCAAATAACTCAACAGAATTCGGGAAAGACCCCCTTAAATTGGGGAGAATCAATTAACAGCTCAGATTGGGGTTTAAATAAGGCGAGAAATAAGTCATAGGCCATTTATAAGTCGGTTGGAATAAATTAGAACCCAGAAATCCGATCAACAGCATAATTAAGGAAAGTAGTACCAATTTATGTTTCACAAATAAGGAAAATAGGTAAAAATCATAGAAAGTAACAATCTTAGCAGAATAATATAATTTCGTACCCTAATTAGTCAAATAAAATCAATTAATCTCTATTAATTAAATAATAACAGATAAATATTGAAATAATCAATGAGATAAGCAGAAACCCTAGGATTTAGAACATAGACATGAGAATCAGTCGAACAAGTAAAGAAAACCAGAGTTAAACACTTAGAAATTTTTTTAGTATTTTTGCAGAAACTTAAAGGGATGGAAACCCTAGCTTTAGAGAAAAAAAAATTGGTTAATAATAAGAGAACACAGAAAGTTTTTTAAAGAGAAATATCAAATAAACTTAAAATTATCTCAGATCTACAAGGATCTGAACAGATTCGAGTAGCAAGAGACTAGGGTTTTAATAATGACAGAGATGAGAAGAAAATCTTGTTTGGAACCATAGATTTGAGCCATAAACGTGAAGATAACAATACTCACAAACATAGAGATGAACATAGGAAAATTCATCGAGAAAATGAAGGATTGAAGCCAAGTCTGTGTCGAATCTCTTCGAGATTCCATCAGATAACATAAAAACCATACCACCAGTAAAGATATGAGGTCAGATAAGACCTAAGATCGAAGCGGAAACCCATTGACTGAAGGGGGTTCAGGTGACAGCGGGCTAGGTTTAGGGGAAGGTTGAGAGAGAAGAGAGGAAGAGGGGATTTAGGGGTGGCGGAATTGGGAAAATGATTAGGTTTAGGGTCGTTTGGTGTAATTAAAAAAGGAAATGGATCTTGGATCGTTGATCTTCTGAGATCAACGGACAGGATTCCATCTGGGGTTTGGGCGGGTTGGAAGAATTGGGTTTTGGGTATTGGGTTGTGATTCTAATTGGGTTGGGGTAATAATTTGGGCTAAGGTCCGAAATTAAAAGTGACTATTTGTTAAATACCTAATCAATTTGATAAATAATTTGTAAAAATAGCTAATAAATGATAAAAATTGATATTTATGCATGAAAATAATTTAAAATAATTACTTAATATTATAAAAATATAAAAGGTTATTTTCTTGTGAAATAAGGTAATTATGCACATGTGGGCTATTATTGCAAAGTTATTGTAATTATAACCCTATAAATGTAAATATGGTTGTTCAAGAAATAATTAAAGCTTAGTATAAACATAAATGATAGAATTAGGCACTAAGATTATTATAAAACCATTTGCGATGCAATTGGTAATTATTTATATATAATAAAAATATTGAGATAAATTAATTGAAAATCCTTTAAAAAAATGCAGAAGTTATGGAAAAATATTAATTGATGTTCATATATGCATTTTGAAAATAATATAGGGAAAAATTGGGTATCAACAAGCACAATGGTGTAACATCTTCACCTCAAGATTTGACTCACAAGTACCATGCATTTATTTCACAATTCACTCACTTACTCTAACATAGAGGTCGATGACATTACCTTTCCTTCATGAATCAAGTTCCCTCACACAACAAAAGAGAGTATTCCACACACAATAAAATTTAAGAATAATTAGGAACTCAAGATAGAAAGAATTCACTCGCTCTCATAAATAACATTCATATGCTACAAGAGATGCACCATAGGCTTGTTCGTAGTGTAGTACTCTACTAATTGAGCTTATTCAGTATAGGATCAAGTAGGACTTTCATTGGTTGTAATGTAGGCTGCGGCTCGGTTAGGATACATTTGGATATAAGAGTGGCTACACCTCCCTAAGAACTTTAATACATATGCTTTAACATTCAAACCCCATACTTATGCCAAACCAGAACTCCACATTCACATCAATGTACATTAACTCCATATTTCTTTAAGCACAATTACATCAAGAGTCACCACTATCACGGAATACTTTTCACAGCAATACAACTCTTCTTTTTCTTTTTCTTTTTTTCTTTTTCAACTCAAGCGGCTCTTACTTTTTCAAAACAGTGCACCTTTCTCCTTATTTCATTAGTTCCACTCAAAAGCCAAACCAACCACTCCACACTTTAACTTTTACAAAATTCATAACAATACAAGTGCTCATAAGAGGTGAAAAGGTTCAAATAGATGATTAATTCAAATAAATGGGTAAGGCTTGTAATGTGATTTCCAAAGAAATAGGATTACATGCTCAACGGGGTTAACTACGATACATAACAATTAGGCGAGTAAATTATGTATATTTGGCTCAACAAAGAAATGCCTATACCACTTCCAAGACTGAACAAAACTACTGTTTTGCTTTGCAAACACATGGGAAAGTTCTAGACATCAAATGCAATGCACATAATAACATACAAACCTCACACACACATGGAACATAAATCACCCAGGATTGGACTCATAAGACACTCTAGTCAAAGCAGTTAAGCAAATTTATGATTATACAATTTAAGGTACTTATACAAGAGTCAAAAATTGAGCCTAAGTGTCACAACCAAAGTACTCACTATTCTCAAGGCATAACAAAGTCAAGAGATATTGCTTCAATTTAATTCACATCACAATGGCTCCTCTCCTAAAAAAATTATAAAACTACCTACACCCGGTTCAAACAAAATCCTTGGAAAAGAACTGCGGCACAAAGAAAAACCAAGGGGGAATTATTGCACTACCTACAAAGAAAATCTTTTTGTTCTTTTTCTTAGACTTAAATCCCTTAAGAAAACTGTCTAGGAGATCCATCGTCGGAAGAGTCCAATTTTTTCTATTTCCTTTATTTTTGAAATATTTTTTTTTATATATAGCTACTTAAATACTACAAAACTACTAAAACAAAAATAAGAAGTTAACCTTTTTCTACATCCTGCTACTAATTATTTAGAGAATTCTCCCATCCCACACTTAAAAGAGTGCAGTGTCCCCATTGCACAAATAAAGCAAAATAATAATAAGGGTGGACAAGAAACTCCCTGAAAGGCCAAAGCAAAGACCGAAGCAATAGCGGCACACAGGTAATCAGACTTCCCCCGGGGCATGATCCTTTGTGTGGCACCCCACAATTAGTTCTCACCATCTAAATCGCTTTTGCACTCTTCCAATGGCTTTGCTTCCTATTCTTATAATCCTACAAAATGAAAAACAAATACTACAACAATAATAAGAAGAAAAAAAGGAAACAGTAAAGATGGGTTGCCTCCCAACAAGCGACTGATTTAACGTCGCGGCACGACGCCATCACTTTCACCACTTTTCCTTCCACTTTGAGGATATGAATTGCGCCCCCAATTTTGCATCAATTTTCCTATCACGTTCTTGGGGCGGTGGTGTAAAAATAAAGGAACCAAGCAATAGGTATCGCATCTTGCACTTCTTGGCCTTTAAGTGAGGGGTGTCGTTTTTTCTCCTTGGTATGGAAAATTTCAGAATATTAGTACTTTGTTCCTCATCTATTGACTCCTCCAGATGCTCGACTGAATCAATTCCCATGTCACCAACCAAACACAATGTTGAAAAGTGTTTAGAATGAAGTCTAATTTGCTCCAACTCCAAAATTGCATTATTTTTTACATCCTCTATTTTGCACTCTTTGTCAACCTTGACATCATTAATAACATTTTGGTCAAATAGTTAGAATTCCTCTTTCCGCTCCAAAGATGGCCAGTATCTACAAAAATTGGTTGTAAGGCATCAGACGCCTCAACTTTTTTATTCAATTGAGCCTGCAGGTCATGGATATCTTAGCCAAATTGGTATATCTCTTGTCTGAGCTTAGTTCTTCCTTCTATCAGTTGTTGTGTCATATTTGAAAGACCATTGCGAAGAAACTCATGAGATTTTATCAGTTTAGCTTGTTCCTCTAACCAAGATTGGCTCACTACATCTGCTTCTTCAAAATTATCTTCTTGTGGGAACTTGCCCTCTACGTCAAGTTGAGGTTCTTCTTGGAAATTGGCCATTAATTTGTCCACTCTAGCCTGGAGTCTTTTGATCGCTAAGGCGTCAAGAACTTGTTGCTCGGCTACTTGTCTCACCATGTCCATAATACGAGCATCATGCTCCATATCCTCCACATCATTGCTCCTATCAAACTCATAAACATTATTAGAAATATCATACTAAGAGCTTTGAGAAGAATAATAAGAATTAAGACAGCCATCCCAATGGCCACCTTGACCACCACACACATTACAAATATTCCACTCATAAGATTGAGATTCACAATTTTTCCATAAATGTGGTCCTCCACAATATGGACAAGGATCACCATAATAAGAATAACCAATATTCGACCAATTCTCATTCCAAGATGTCATGTCAATAAAGATAATAAAGTATTAAGATAAGATAAAATTAAAAATAAAAACTTGAAAAGATAAATAGTAAAAATCCAATCTAGTATAATAGTTGATTTCTAAGTCCCCGGCAACGGCGCCAAAAACTTGTTGCTCCCAAACGCTCACGCAAGTATACGTGGTCGACAAGTAATATAGGATTGTAAGTCCAGATATCGTACCCACAGGGACTTGTGATTAACTATCAACTAAATTAAACCCAAATAATTAATCTATTCAAGAAATTTTCTAAAGTGTGACTATTTAACTAAATTAATCTAGAGTAGCAAACTATGAAATTAAAGAAACAACGAGAAGCTTAAAGATGAATTCAATGTGAATGAATGTTCTAGAGTTATGGGTTAGCTAACAATCCCGTTGAGTTTTTCACTTAAATCATCAAATTAATTTATCTGGTTTATTGGTTGACAAGGTTAATATTGCTCTCAGTCTTCTCTCGAAGTACTACTCGCCTATTCAAGCTAATCTAACGCATATATTCCTATGGAATTATAATTAACAAGAACGCATTAATAATTCCTGTATAGTAACCAAGCAAGGTGATTAGGTATATTCCTATCCTAACCGTAAATCTGCACCCCCCCCCCCCAAGAGTTAAAATCTTGCTCTACTCAATCTTATATGCAATCTAGAATTCCCTCTCCCAAGTTCAATCCTAGATTCATAGATAGTATTCAATTGGTGATCAATCAATCAAATAATTAAGCGCAAGATTGAACAAATAAACCAATATGATAAAATAATAAGAATAATTCAAGCTTCAAAAAACAACGTTCATGTAGCACCCAAAACTCTAGAACTAATAAACTATGAGATTAAAGGAAAAGAAGAGAAGAAAAACTAGTTGAAAGCCTCCCCCAAGCGTAATGTTCTCTCGCGTGAATTATTGCCTCCGGTCGCAAAACTTCCTTCAAAGCGGCATTTTTGGGTCTATTTATATGTGTAGGAACAGACCTAAACATGTAGGTCAATTCCCAGTCAAACCAAGAGACGAAATAAAGCTTCAAACTCGGAACGGACCTAGCCCCAGGCCTGGCGTCGCCAGGCTAACGCCTGCGTTATCCTGGCCTTTGCATGGCCTCGCCAGCCTAACGCCAGCTTCAACCTGGCCTTTGCCTGACCTCACCAGCCTAACACCAGCTTCAACCTGGCTTTTTCCTGGCCTCGCCAGCCTAACGCCAGCTTCAACCTGGATTTTGCCTGGCCTCGCCAGCCTAACTCCATATTCAAGCCTAGCATCGCCAGGTATCTCATTTTCACTGTTCTTGAGCACACTTTCAACGTTTAAGTATCCCTTTTGTTCTACTTTCATCTCAAATTCACCTACACATAAAATAGACTACATTACGCGCAAATAAAGTGTAATTTATCATTAAAGCATGTAAAATGCAAGGCACATAATGTATGAAACAATGGAATTATAGCCCCACATCAGTTACTATAGTTTTGGAGAGTGAAAATTGATGATTTGAGGGTCGATTTGAGGTTGGTTTTGGATGAAACACACATATTTAGACTCGTATCGGAATGGGTGTTCGAAATTTATTAGTTTTGACGGGTTCTAGGGTACGTGCCCGGGGTTGGATTTTCGGGTTGACTTTGCATATTTGAATCAAGATCTTAGCCTTATGGTTTGGGATTGTTTCCTATGGCTATTATTGATGATACTGAGTTATTTTGGCTAGATTCGAGTCGCTCAGAGGCTGATTCGCATGGGAAGGGTTTATCAGAGTATTTATTCACGCGTTCTGAGGTAAGTAACATATCTAAACTTGGTTTGAAGATAATTATCCATGTAGACTATGATACTTGAGATATTTTGGGGGTGACACACATTCTAGGTGATGAGCGTGTGTGCGTACACTGCGATATTCATGATCCGGGTAGACCTTAGGCTACTATAAGACTTGTTTGCTTTCATGCCTTGTTATATCCATAGTTTCTCTACTTGTATGGTTATTTGAGCTATGATTTATGTTAGAAATTATGTCTAGGCTATGTACTTATTTGTTGGAGACATGATAGGGTTATTCTTATTGTTTGAGTTGTTTGACTTAATTGTAGTCATTTTCTCATTCATAATTCATCACCCGCATGTTATCTCTTAATCTTTGTACATTATTTGTATGTCATATCATATGATATTGTTGCCTTCTATATGTGATAATGTTTGAGCTGAGTTCTATGATATGTGAGCCATTGAGACTTAAGCGGTTGATGACTGAAGTAGGCCATAGAGTCGTGTTGTGAGTTATATTGGATAGGTTGCATGCTTCAATGGGTTGATATTTGGATTAGGTTGCTCTCTGCGATGGTTATTGATTAGCGCTTAGGCAAGGATCCGCCCCTCCAGAATCTGATGTTACAATGACCACAAGCACAAATTTATTAATGTGATTTTGTGAGGGGCATTTGTACCAGGCACCCGTGGAGTGTTGAGTGTGGTTGTGTGTGATGGTGTAGGACACTTGTGACAGGCACCGTGAGTCTGTTGAGGGTGAGTGTACTTGATTATTTCACTATGATGTTATTTACTAGACATATATATTTGACATATATGCATAGAGATGTATCTTCCTCATGCTAGCTGGTAAATGAAATATCTTATCTGTTGTTTAATGTTTGGAAAATTACACCCTTGATAAACTCATATTTTAGAAATTTCGGTGAAATATTGGGCTTTAACTGTTATGCTTAGAAAGCATGTCTAATTTTTCGTAATTGTGAACGAGCTAAACATGATATATTTTGAGTTATTTACTTTTATTGTCTTTATTGTATTATGAGTTGATTGATTATTAGTGTTTGACATAGACTTTCTTCAGAGCTCGTCGTTGCTTTCAGCCCAAGGTTAAGTTTTTACTTATTGAGTACATGGGATCAGTTGTACTCATACTACACTCTACACTTTATGTGTAGATTCAGGTACTTCTGGGCCTGGTGATTGCTAGAGTTTGCATTGGTACTAGCTTGTGGAGACTATGAGGTAATTGTTATGTCGTTCACAGACCCTGAAGTTCTCTTTTGTTTATTTCTATTATCATTTGGCTCTTATTTATAGTATTATATTATTTTGGTTAGATTCGAGCCTTCCGAAATTTTATATGCAAGGGAAGGGCTTGCTAGCGGAGTGATTTGGTTTGCTTGAGGTAAGTATCTTATCTAAACTTGGTTAGGGCACTAGTTGCCTAAATTATTCATGATAGTTACATGTTATAGGTGCACATTTGTGGGGTTTGAACCCATGTGCTAACACCAGGGTATTTATTCATGCTCGGGTTGTGCTTGGGCTATGATATGCCTAGAATTGACTGTAAAGCTTTAAGCTATGATGTTTCTCATATTTGTAACATTGTTGTGAACTATTTGAGCTGTGTTTGAAGCTACATAGAGGTCTAATCCATGAATGAACTTGATAAATGCTACTTCTGTGATGAAATTACCAATTTGAGCTATGATAGCACCCTTTGCACATGCCTAGGCTTAAGCATGTCATTTATACCAGTCCGGGAGCATGAGATCTGTTATTCATTCATCACATACATCTATTCTGGTTTATTTGTTCCTGTGTGATATGACTGGACTGGATGCATGGGACCATGTCGAACGGATTGTGTTGTTATTCCTGTGACCACGTCGGGCAGATTATGTTGTTATACATGTGACCACGCCTGGTGGATTATGATATTGAGTATGCGGCCACACCGGGTTGGTAGCATGTTGAATTAGTCATGCTTGCGTGTGGATATGGATCCATCCCCCTCGGGTCACCCTCTCATATTTCTCTCTTGATGGTGTACACACAGATATTGAGGAAAACTGATCAGTGGTTTGGTACGCATATGGAAAGGTTGAGGAAATCTTGCCAGTGTTTGTTTGGATTTTGCATTTCATTTTTACATGCAATTTATGTGATTAATTACCTAATTCAATTGTATATCATCTCTATATGTTGAATATTGACTGAACAAAGTATTTGATTAATTGTACACGTACACACACAAATGCTTCTTCTTGTGCTTTATGACTTGTTTTTGTTATTTTTTTGTACTTGTTAAGTGATGAGAATATACAGGTTATAGCTAGTATCGTTTATAATTTGTGTTTCTTTTACCTCGTCGAGGTTAGTTTGATATTTATTGAGTACATCGGGTCGGTTGTACTCATATTACACTTTGCACTCAATTGTGCAGATCCAGGTTGTAGGGACCAGTTATCTGCAGTAGATTTATCTGTTGGACCTAGCTTCGCGAGGCGAGGTAGAGCTGCATTTTTGGCTGTAGTTTTGACTTGTCTTTTCTTCTGTACTGTAGTTCAAACAGTATTGTTATTTAGTTTTTTCATACTTATTCTCTGTTGTAGAGCTCATGACTCTATATTTACGAGTTTTTGGGGGATTTACCTTATATTGGCAGTATTTTGTTACATTGAGGTTTCAGACTTATGTTATTTCTATAATTTGTGTTCGGGTTCTTTATTATTTTATTTCGTCTTGCCTAGCCGGTGCATTAGGCGCCATCACGACGGGGTAGGATTTTGGGTTGTGAAAATTTTGGTGTCGCAGATACAATACAAAATCCTTGGATTTTGCACAGTCACACCCACATGTGAGCACTAAAGACTCAGACTCATCCCAAAGGTCTTTAATCTTGGAGTAATACACTGAGGTAGAAGAATTACTTTGACTTAAGGTTGTAATTTTCTTGTGTAAGTTGAAGCTACGAGTATCATTCACCTTCTCAAACTGCCCATGTAGGTCCATGTTCACAGTGTGACCATTAGAGTTATATACAATACCACTAATGAGAGCGAGCAAATGAATTCATCAATCAAGAAAATACAATCATGTTTACCTTTCCCACGTATACTAATATTTCTCACTAAATTACTCGTTCTTCCTTTCGTCATCGACCAGCCCAAGCTTATTACAACCAAGTAAAGCAATTCACATAGATCGATATCATAATAAAAAATTATCAATACCAGTCAACTCAATTAAAATCATATAAACTCGACTAGCATCACCGAGGCCTAGATACAATGGAAGAGTGACGACAACAATGACTCCCTCAAATCCATCATTAAATGAAACGTGTGAGGCAACATCAATAGTAGCAATCATATTCCCCTATATAAATTGTCACCTGCCATTAGTTAACAACTCTGAATTTTAGAGTGAGAATTGAGAAAAATTAAGACGAAAAGGATGAACAAAAATGAGAAAAGAGGTAGAAGAGATGAATCAGATCAATCCATGAGCTAGAATGCGAACCTCGTGCTCTGATATCATGCTGAAACTTAGATATTGAGGAGAATATAACCCTAATCACGGGGAAGAAGAAAGAAAATGAGAGTTGTCATCTATTAGAAATTGAGAGGCAAAATAAATATTATTTTAATCCACTAATTGTTAAATCACTTACACACACACAAATACACTAATCCACTATCATGTGTTAGCTAACTACCAATCAGCTACAGGATTAACTAACTGGTAACCACCTAACTAATTCAAATGTACATTAAATAGATAAAAATATTCTCATGCTCATGTCACTCCTTTTGTCTCAACAAGAAGAACTTGAAAAACTGAGCTATACATTTTTGTGGGGAAGAGAAACTTAACTCAGAAGGAAAAGAATAGAGATTTCAGAAAATTCATAAATGGTAATATTGAGGTAAGAAATTGTATATTGATTTTCCTCTTCCAAGCTTCCATCATAAACACAAATCCTCTGTTAGCAGAACATATTGATATGACCAGAATTAAGGTTGAACGAGTTCCAGGCAGTGTTTTAAAGGGTGGGAGCCTGAGGTGGGGTGAGGGGTAAGCCGAGATAGGGGGCGCAAGCCTCATGGATAATAACACAAAAAAAATTTAAAAAGTACATTAAATGTTTTAACAAAATTAAAGAATTCAGAAAATAAAATGTCTAGCATGTTTTTTACAAGTATAAACAATGTAATAATACTAAAGCTATTATGAGATACAAATCAACTATAACGTCGTTAACTTTTAAACAATTCAAAAAATTATAATTTCTTAAATAATATTATCAAACTACATATTTTACCTCCCTAAAAATAAGTAATCAATAAATATTATAATTTAAAGCATTACTCCTTCATGAATAAATAAACGATTACTTTCAAGTATCAAAATAGTAAAAGTGTATAATTTTGAGAGACATATGAACTGAGACTTGACCAATAAACATTAAAGAGCTGATTCGAGCTCGAGTTCTAAGTCGGTTATATTTTACGATAGAGCTTGACTAAGCTCGGCTCAGTAGTGTAACAAGGTTGAGCTCCGCATAGACTCTGGCTCGGGTCAACGCCCAAGCCACATGTACATCCATATATATTATATATACGGAAAGGGTCTAAAAATGTCACTCAACTTTCAGAAATGGTCTATCCATGCCATCCGTTAAAAAATACTCATTTCATGCCACTGTCGTTACACCTTTGGCTTACCTATGCCACTCACCGTTAATTCTTAAAAAAAAATTAAAAAAAAAAAAAATTGTGCCGTTAGTTCAATAATGGCATAGGTTAGCCAAAGGTGTAACGACGATGACATGAAAAGAGTATTTTTTTTTAACAAATAACATGAATAGACCATTTCCGAAAATTGAGTGACATTTTTAGGTCTTTTCCCTTATATATAATAATTTTAGGAAAGGTAACTGTAATTTGCGATTTTGGAATCATGACTGGAGACGGAATTAATTAACTAATGGAAAACATATTTGGAAACCTTCTGTTTACGTAAATTGTAAACTTTCCTAAAACTTATCATAGACCGTATGGGAAACAAAAATAATGAGTCACGGTCTGTCTGTCTATCTATCTATCTATCTATATTATTTTAAAAAAATAAATATTTTTAGGAAAATATCATTCGTCTTTTTTATCTTTTAAAATAGATTTTACATTGGATAAAATTGTAATCTAAATTATTTTCCTAATATTTAAGAATTTAGATTACCTAAAATTGTGGTTCTTAAATCTTTCTTTATTTGAGTTAAATAAAAGCTCCTAATATTTAGGACCATAAATTCTATTAAGATTTTACCTTATATAATATCTTTCATATTAATTTTCTTCATATATATGCCCAACTTTTCGTTTCTTTTTAAAGAACAAGCAGTGAATTCACAAATCAAAGTACAAGTGGTTGGCTTCAAATTTTGGATTTGAAGTCCTTGATACTATCGGGAAACAATTTCTTGACTTTTGGTATAATATTTCTCTAAAGATATATTTTTTTAAAAATTCATACTAATTACCATTTTATCCAATATTAATAAAAAATTAATCAAACATTTGGTTTAGAACGTCCTATATTGATAATACATTTTAACATAATATTGGGACTACTTTTATACTTATACAATATTTTATGTTTATTAATATTTTTATAATATAAAAAAATTACACGTAATAATTAGACATATATATATATATTGGGAGAAAGAAAAGTGATTGGCAAGAATCAAAAGTAAAATATCCGATAAATCTTTTATCTTTTGAAAATAGAAATTCTTATTGAATAAAGAATAAGTACGATTAAATATTTAAAATAAAGGATAAGCTAATAGTAAGAATTTGAATCCAAAAAAGTTAAACTATATTTGATATTGAGAAAAAAATAGTTAAATTCTATTTAACATTGAGAAGAAAATTAAGTGTTTACATAATTGAATAGAAACAAAAATTATTTTAATTATTTTCCAAATTCATCATACAAGTAAGATTATATATCAGGTTAATAAAACCCTTGGATACATAAATTTGTTTCCATAAGAAGAACGATGAAAGGAACTAGAAGATAGAGCAAAATTGGTTATAGTATTATATCAAGAGTCACTGATAAAAAAGGTAAGCTTGAAGCAATAAATATGAAATTGAAGAAAACATATATGTTGAATGAGTTGTCATCAAATTTATTTTCTTTTTGCATTATTCCAACAATGACAGGTCCCAATGTTTTCATTTCACATTTCTAGAAGGTCAAAAAATTCATTTTTTAATCTGTTTTATTTGATAAATCTTTGAATAATTGTGATAAAAGTACTTTTGTGTTATTTCTTTGTGTTTAGTATTAGGTACTAGAAGCAATAACAATATTCATAAAATAATTCTCTTAAGTCCAAGAAAATATTTTGAATAACTTTTTTTTTTTTTTGATGTATTAGATGATAGCAATAACAACAATTTGGTATTTATAAAAATTATTTATGTGATTTCTTAAAATTACACACTCATTAATATGAGGCACACACAAAAAACTTACCTGAAAAGTAGATTACTATAAAAGTGGAAGGATCTAGGGTGTGTTTGGTACGAAGGAAAATATTTTTCGGAAAATATTTTCTAATTTTCTCATATTTGGTTAGCTTAAATGATTTGAAAAATATTTTTCTCATCAACTCATTTTCCTCCAATTGGAGAAAAATATTTTCCTTATCAAGAGAAGGGAAAACATTTTCCAAAACTCCTTCTCAAACTTCTCCACCATATTCCTTACCCTCACCAATCCACCTAAGCCCACCCCATGCCCTTTCTCCAAAAAGATTTTTTTTTCATCACCACCCATCCTCCACCCCGCCCCGTAAAAAAAATTACTTTTTTTGTAATTTTAAATTTCTATTTTTTCTTTCTGCACCCGCACCCCCCTGCCCCTACTCCCCCACAATTTTATTTTTTTTATGATTTTTTTTAATTTTCAAATATTTTCTTTGATTTGCGTACCAAACACCAGAAAATGAATAAGATTAATACTTGTTTTTCGAGAAAATATTTTCTTGAAAAATATTTTTCATGGAAAATATTTTCCTTTAAACCAAACACACCCCTAATGTAAAAAAAATGATAGACCAAAATGCATGCATATGTAAAGTTCAATGATTTTTCTACCTTTTAATTAAACACTCATTCTATAACATTTGTGTACAAAAATATTAGTGCGTATTCTAATACTATTCCCTAGATACAAATTCTCTCAGTATCTTTTGGTAAACTCTTTAACTCAATATCAACTTATAGAAGTACTTATGAAAGGGCGTTATGTCAAGTTCAAACAACATAATTTTAGGGAATACGAATAGATTATATTATAATTTGTTATTAATTATTTTATAAAGTATATTTTATTATTTAATACCACAAGAAAGAAGAAACTCATATAACTTCAATAATTGGAGGCAAAGCTTGAGGTTACAATGAGGCATTAAAGTATAAGGGGTTGGAGCAAGACTTATTCATTTATTAAGTTAGTTAAATCAGATTAATTCAACATTTTTCAGGAACCTACAATTTTTTGCTTTGATATTTAATTTTATAACTTATATATATATTATTTAATAACATTTTATGTAATTTCTCAATAGTAATGAGGTACAACGCAATAATTTGTTCTTTTTGTATACGTTATACTAATTAAGACTATATACACGTGCAACGCACCTATAGTAATATTAATTCATATTAAAAGAGGCTGTTACTCTCATCATACATGGAGTCAGTATTACTTAACGGAAAAAAGAAAAAAGAAATTGGAAACTTTCCGATATTGTGAAAATATAGGATTCCTATACCGCCTAGGAAACAGTTTTCCATATTAAAAAGCAGTTGTTATTCTGCTTATAAATAAAGGAGACAACCTGAAGCTTTGCATTTATACTTCGTTCTTGCACCAAGTGTAGCCTACAAAGTAGAAAAATTCACAAATTCTAATGGCCGCTCTAATGGGCGAAGAAGCGTTGTCGTGGAAGAGAGGCAAAACTGTGGGCAAAGGCAGCTTCGGTATTGTTTCATTAGCTTCCACGTCCAACTTGCATGATCATCATGTGATCAATGGGGTTCCTCTTCCTTTTCAGATTGCCGTAAAATCTTGCAAATTCAGTGGTTCTCGATATCTACGTGCAGAAAGTGAATTCCTACGCATGTTTCAAGAATCTCCTTACGTAATTCGCTCTTTCGGAGTTAATGTCACACAACAAAATGGCGTGATTCTTTACAACTTATTGCTCGAGTATGCCTCTTCTTGATGAGGACATGAATTCAAGAAAAGGGCTTGCAGAGTTTGAAGTTTGGAAGCACACGAAGAACGTCCGTTTGGGCCTAAGTCACGGTCACAGCAAAGGAGTTATCCACTGTGACATAAAGCCACACAATATTCTTGTAGTGGGCACCGATAGAATTGCCAAGATCGCAGATTTTGGACTCGCTATGACTTTGGAGAGAGCAGGAAAAAAAAGCACGGAATCAGGGGAACAGACAGGTATATGGCACCAGAATCCGTGATTTACCACAAGTACGGAACAGAGGTTGATATTTGGGCTCTTGGCTGCACTGTCTATGAGTTGCTTAAGGGGACGCCACTGTGTGAAACAAGTTCAGACAGCAATGATGCAGATGTAAATGCGTTATATAAAATTGAGTTTGAGAAACCCAAATTTCAGAATGCAAAGTTGTCAAAAGAAGCACAAGATTTTCTGAAAAGGTGTCTAGTCAAGAATCCTAGGTCACGTTGGAAGATTGATACAATAATGAGAATGTGTCAGAAGAAATTAGAGAGGAAATTCGTGGAAGGCTACTAGGTAGGGACAATAGATAGATTGATGAATTGAAAACTGATTTGTAGTAACTAAGTCTGGATTAGATCACTCTTACCGATTTGTTGGGGGCACTAGGGAGCCTGTGACCAAAATGATCAGGGTGTAGCCCCTTGTTAGTTTAGTAAAAAGTACTGAATATATGTTTATAGTTGATCAACTCTCCCTACAAAGATAGGTGACTTATTGTATGTTGTTCATGGCAGACGATGAGTGGCATCAATTTTGCAATTCATACCTTGAGCTATATTCTACTTCTTTGATTATGTAAGCATGTCTTGCGGTCCTTTGCCTGCATATGAGGTTTCCGGTGCATGGATATCATCCACTTAATTAGGAGCATTATTGTGTACGGTCGCCCGATTTTGTTTTACTAATCGAGACCAAGATGGTGGGTCGAGAATCGGTCCCGTATTATATCAGACCGAGATGAGAAGGTGTAGTACCGAGTTCGGGACTCGAAGGACCGATCGAGACCGAGATCAGCTAAGATCGAGACCGAACGGGATAGACATCGAGAGAGACAGAAGAAAGTCTACTAACGAAAAGCCGAGATATCCGTGACCGGGCAACAATCGTGGCGGAAATCTCGGCACGAATCAAATCAAGAACAGTTATTCGTCCAATCATGAGATTTCTTTCTTTATTTAGAATTGTACCATAAGTAGGATTCCTCTACTATATAAAAGGGGTTCTAATCATTAGTAATCATCTATCTCTCTCATATCAAAGCAATAATATACATTTTTCTCCCTTAAGCTCTCTTGTTCATCAATCGAGTTCATATTTCTTAATTAAACACTCTGCCGGTTCGAGGGCGACCTAGCTTGAGGGCCAAGTTGCATTTTATACTAGTTTAGTTTATTTTACAGTCAATTTCTAGCATTAATCATCATATTTATCAATTTGTGCTAGGAAAAATCACATATCCTTAAAATCACTTATAAGTTTAATTGTTATCTGATTTTAAGGGTAAACAGTTTGGCATCCACCGTGGAGCTAAGGATAATAGTGATTGACTGGTACTAATCCTTATAACACACACTGCTTTACACTTGTTCTCGTAAGTATTTTTGATTTCAGGATCAGCATGTCACTCAAACAGTACCTACACACGCCGACAATGGCCTTAGTTTTCATGGAGAAAACGACAATATAGTCTCCCCAGGAATCGAAGTACCTTAGACTGTTGTCACGACCCAAATTTTGCCTCCGTTAGGTATCGTGATGGCACCTAGTCTCAGGGACTAGGTAAGCCTAACATTTCCACTGAACAACAACAATAATAAAGGAATTATAACAGTCTCGATATAGAAATCTTGACAGAGTTTACAATTTTCCAAAACCCGGTAAATACAAGTCATAAGCTCTACGAAATATTTCTACCAAATCTAAATACGACTGTCTAGGAATAAGTAAGTACAGTTGAATAAAAATAAAACAGGAAGGTGACTCTGAAGCCTGCGAACGCAGCAGCAGGTTACCTTGAGTCTCCTCAGCAATGATATGCGCAGCTACTAACAACAATAATCTGGATCTGCACACAAAAATGTGCAGAAGTATAGTATGAGCACACCACAGCGGTGCCTAGTAAGTATCAAGACTAACCTCGGTGAAGTAGTGACGAGGACTAGTCAAGACACCACTGGTCTAATAAGTAAACATACATAAATGTACAAATGACCGAAACATAATATCTATTTAAAGATTTTTCGATATAATTAACGGTACGATCGAATAATACGGAAGAAAATTCAATAATTACGATCAACGGAAAGCATAATAGAAATACACAAAGAAAATGGAAAGCATGCAATCCAAATGTCGGGAATCACAACCCAATAAAACACTAGCAACTCAGCACTGCATCAATTTATTCACGTCAGGCCTTAGCCAATATACTCAATAAAGTTGGTCAAACCTTCGAGTGAAAACCTTCAAATCGTGAGTTTATTTAAAAAGCTTTAAAGATATAATAATTTCGGAATAGAGAAATTTCTTCTTTGAAACATACTTCCTCTGAATGTATATTTATATATTTTTATAAAGAGAGATCTTTAAAACATAGCCCCTTAAAAATACGTGGCGTTCAAATATACTTTCCCAAATACTAGTCTTTCAAATATCATTTTTTTTCTGCAAGACAAATACTTTTCAAATATACTTTCGAAATAGAAGTCCTTCAGACATAATTTTTCCTGGAGATAATTTCTTTTCAACTATACTTTTCAATATGTATATGTATATATCTTTCGATCCAAATCTCCTCAATGATAAAACCACCGGAACTCAGTCCGCAACTCCGAATTTGTCATGTAATGCAGTACACGGGGGAAACTTCCGGAATCTCGTTTGTTGTCCCAATTTAAATATGCGAGCAGTACAGGGGGAAAGCTCTCGGATCTCCGTCCGTAGTCCCAATTTAAATATGCATTGCAGTACAGGGGGAAGCTCTCGGATCTCCGTCTGTAGTCCTAATTTAAATATGCAATGCAGTACATGGGGAAAGCTCCTGGATCTCGGTCCTTAGTCCCAATTTAAATATGTAATGCAGTACAGGGGGAAAGCTCCCGGATCTCGGTCCGTAGTCCCAATTTAAATATGCAATGCAACCACTGAGGAAAACAACCAGAATGCGATAGAAACAACATACATTGACACAACCGCGCAAAAGCAAACAAGACTAAATGCAAAGTGCGATGAGCAAATCAATACAAAGACTTAAATCACAAAATGGTAAAAACTCACTCATAAGAAGTAGTCACTGAAAGGAATGTCAAGCACCAAGAGAAACAGCATAACGAGGGGAAAACAAGGAAAATATAACAACGATTCTATCTAATCAAGTTCGCAACCAAGAAATCAAATCATCCCGGCAAGGGAATCAGCTATAACCAATCTCACTTAGACAATTAGCTTTGCCGAATAAACTCAGCTTGAAGAAATGCTCAGTAAATAGGCAGCATCAAATAAATACCATCAACATGGGCGGTCATCAATTAAAGCTATGTAATACTTATGGGAAAATCATTTAAATCGNTTATAGGGCGAGATTATACTAGTTTTAGTCACATAGGCATTGTATGAAGGAAGATATAGTATAACGGTAGGAAAGGCAAAGTCTTCATTTAAGTCAATTAAGATCAAATAAGAAATAAGGAATGCTAGGCAAGTACTTCTAATTTGTGCAGGAAGAGATGAAACTAGAAATCAGGAATTCAGATATAACAAGTTCAATTCATATACGGGGAACATAAGGACCTAAAATCCCTAAAGAGCAATCTATTTGCAAATAAGTCCGAGTACGCACTCGTCACCTCGCGTACGCGGACTACAATCAACATAGAAAACTCAATCCTAAGGGGTAGTTCCCCCACGCAAGGTTAGGCAAGATACTTACCTTGACTGCGCTAATCAACTCAAAACCACGCTCTTGCCACGAGTATCCAACTCCGGGTGGCCAAAATCTAGACAATTCGATTGCATAGTGTAAATATCATCTCAAGGAAACAAAATAACTAATAAGTTCAAAGCTATTACGCAAAATTAGGAAATTCGCCCAAAAGGTTCCCCGGGCCCACGTCTCAAAATCGGGTAAAAATTATATTTTCCAGACACCCATTCACTCACGAGTCTAAACATATGAAAATCTCTCAAATCGGAGGTCAAAAACCCAATCAAAACTCAATAATTTGGTCTATGAATATTATCAATTTTTTACCAAATCTTCCACCCAAATTCGAATTCTAAGGACCAGATTTAAGTTAGGAATCATGGAAATTAATCTAAGTAGGTTAGAAATCACTTACCCAAGTTACCTAGGTGCAAAAGTCTTCAAAAATCGCCCTTCCCGAGCTCCAAAATTCGAAATGGTGAAAATAGACTTAAGCCCTCGAATCTGATATAATTGCCCAGCAATTTCCGCACCTGCGTCCCTGGGACCGCACCTGCGGAAATACCATCGCATATGCGAAAACCCACTAAAAGGCCTGGGGTCGCACTTGCGGTCAATTGGCCGCACTTGCAGCTCCGCATCTGCGGAAACCAAACCGCACCTGCGAGGACTGGGTGATTGGGCCAAGTCCACACCTGCGAGCTCCTCCCTGCATCTGCGGAAAGGTCCATCGCAGGTGCGAGACACTAGAACCAGCAATGGTTCAGCTGTCTTCCAAGTTCTAATATCACCCGATGAGCATCTGAAACATACCCGAGGCCCTCGGAACCCCGTCCAACCACACACACCAGTCATATAACCTAACACGGATTCGCTCGAGGTTTCAAACCACATAAAACAACACTAAAACGATGAATTAAACTAAATATCCATGAAATTCCTCAAAACTTCTATAAACATTAAGTTTTGCATTTAAGGTCCGAATCACGTCAAACAAAGTCTGTTTCTTACCAAATTTCACAGATAACACATATAAATCATATTGAACCTGTACCGAGCTCCGGAACCATGATACGGATCCGATATCACAGGTTTCACCTCAAATTTCATTTTCAAAAACTTTTATATTTTTCAGAAAATAATTTTCTTAAAAAATTCATTTCTCGGACTTGGGACCTCGGAATTCGATTCCGGGCATACGCCTAATCCCATATTTTTCTACAGACCCTCCGGGACCGTCAAATCACGGGTCCGGGTCCGGGTCCGATTACCAAAATCGTTGACCGAAGTCAACTTTATTCAAATTTCTAATACAAAATTATCATTTTTATCAGTTTTTCACATAAAGGCTTCCTGGCTACACGCCCAGGTTGCGCACGCAAATTGAGGTAAGATAGAAGGAGGTTTTCACGACCTCGGAACACAGAATTTGCTAGAAAATACGGGATGACCTTTTGGGTCATCACAATTTTCCCCTCTTAAACAAACGTTCGTCCTCGAATGTGCCAAGATTCACTTTGAACTCATCCAATCACTGATTCCGTACTTCCAACACACACTCGCGGGTGATCCCACGTCACCCCAACCTACCTAAGCCTAATGACACCATCACAACTGTAATATAGCCTTCTCATCATCATCGATAAGCCTCATACCTCAATTCCTCACCTTCTACTCATTTCCAAAAGACCTGATTCTAAATCCATATCCGGCATTAGCCTCAACCAGCTGCATCAACTCAGGTCTACGCCCACAAGGAACAACCACACAACATAGCACATCACACGTAGGCTCAATAGCACTTTTGATCACAATAACTGCCCGAAATCAACTCAACATTGGCAATTAGTCCCACATATGGAAGAACTCTGTTTCCAAATCCCATAATACCGATAATGATGCAATAAACACGAAGACCTCATCATTAGACACCTGAATCACTGAGTCACAGCTAACACCACCGGGCACACATCCCGCAAGCTAAACTAAAGAAGCACATAACGAAATGACTGAGTATGAAAATATAAGCATACAAAGTTACTATCAAACAAGCCCATAGGCATAACTCTCTATCAACAATGACTTACCAAAAGCAACATAACAAGGAAGAAGCAAAGCATATGAACAAATCATAAGGATTCCATCCTGATAAAAAATTCCACCGCGGTACTCAGCCCGGTCCAAACATATCCAATCACAAAGAATCACGAGGGTCTCGCCCTCAACTCTATGTCACATGTCGAATATATATCATACCAATAGAAATCTCCCGCTAATTCATCTCGGCTAACAAAATCATAGCGCTCACTTAACTCACATCTCAATGGAGTATCAAATCACAGTTGGTAAACAAAATACTTAGGAGAATCACATAAAGCTTACCACGAAGGACGACATGGACTCACTTCCAGTTTCACCACTAGAAAGGATGAATAAAACAATTATAGACATGGGCTAATACTCATAGAATCTCCCAACAGGAGCAAGCACAAAAATAGAGTGCAACACATGAAACTCACTCATAAATGAAACAACAAATAATGGAAACTCGTCCTGACCAACAGGACTATAGTGAAATACAATGGAACCCCACTTTAGCACATCAAGCCATACCTGGGTGATGATATCTGGCACGACGGCCTCTAGCCTACTATATGCAACACATCAACGGGTCGGGGCTCCCCCTCTTGAGCGCCTTCTACCCACCTGAATACCCTACTATAACACACCTACCTGAATTTTGGAACAATTTCTCACCCTGTGGCTAATATTTCCACACTGAAAACAATCTCTCTGCCGATGTGGCTGTGGAAAACATACAATACGGATCCTCTGAGACCCATGAGTACCTGAAAAGCTCCCATGCGAAGCTGGTAATGCAAACTGAACTGGCTGACCCACAAAACCTCTACTGTGGGGGTACCCTGCTTCCATATAAAAAACTAGTGGATTTCTCCGAACTACAAGGCCTCCTTTCCTCCCTGAACCCTCACTCCCAATCTCGTCTGTCCTCTCGCTCCCGATCCCACAAGCTCTTTAACCGGTGAGCGATCCCTACTACCTGCTAAAATGAGGCATCCGACTCTAACTCTCGAGTCCTGCTGAATCGAATATCATGCCTGAGTCCCTAAATGAATCTACGGACTCGCCTCCTAACTGAAGCAACCAACCGAGGTACATAACTGGCTGACTCAGTGAATCTGATGGCGTACTCCAATGGTGACATGGCGCCCTGATGCAACTGCTCAAACTCTGCGCGCTGAACATTCCAAGGAACTGAGGTGCAACCTCCCTCAAAACATCTCCGAAAACTGAATCCATGCTAGTGAAGCTAGCTCGGCCAGATCACCCCAACTTATATGCCGCCACCGCTGATTAACCCACTACTCTGGACCTGAGACATGACAAAAGTAATCCCGCTCGTCTCCACAATACCTGAAGTACGAAGAATATAGTGACACTCCTCCAGAAAACCCTGGGCATTATCCGCCGCCAATCCACTGAAAGATAGAAGGGTGGTACTTCCAGTACCTCTAAATACCAAGGTGCTCTTCCTTCAATGTTGCTGTCCTAACAACGGGATGAACTGAAACCACATGTCGTGCTGCCATGACAACTGGAACCTGACCAATATGATCTCGCTGCTTTGGAGTGTAGACGTTGGGAGTCTGAACTCCTCCCCTTATCTGTGAAGCAACTGATGCACTAAAATCAACCCTGCCTGAGTCGATGTACCAATTGTACTCAAAACTGCGCTCAGGTCTCCTGAAGTCCGAGGTAGTAACAGGCGCCCCCAGTACCTGTCCCCCAACTAGAACTACTGGCGACTCCTCAACGGCTGCTCTGGTAGGCATCTTAACTGCGGAAGGTGCTCCTCGTTGGACTCTGTCTCTGAATCTTGTGGCATTTGCTTCGGGGTAACATCATCAGGAACCGTCGTTCGTGTCCTCACCATCGGTGAGAGAATAGAACGATAATTTCAAACTTCAAAATCAATAAACTCGCACGATAGGAATGAAGGAAGTGAAATTTTACTAATAGTTCTGTAACCTCTCGAAGATAAGTACGGACGTCTCTGTACCGATCCGCAAGACTCTACTAAACTCGCTTATGACTCGTAGCACCTATGAACCTAGAGCTCCGATACCAACTGTCACGACCCAAATTTCCCTCCATTGGGTATCGTGATGGTACCTAGTCTTAGGGACTAGGTAAGCCTACCATTTCCACTGAACAACAACAATAATAAAGGAATTATAACAGTCTCGATATAGAAATCTTGACAGAGTTTACAATTTCCCAAAACCCGGTAAATATAAGTCATAAGCTCTACGAAATCTTTCTACCAAATCTAAATAAAACTGTCTAGGAATAAGTAAGTACAGTTAAAAAAAAATAAAACAGGAAGGTGACGGCGAAGCCTGCGAACGCAGCAGAAGGTTACCTTGAGTCTCCTCAGCAATGATCTGCGCAGCTACTAACAACAATAACCTGGATCTGCACACAAAAATGTGTATAAGTGTAGTATGAGCACACCATATCGGTGCCCAGTAAGTATCAAGACTAACCTCGGTGAAGTAGTGACGACGACTAGTCAAGACACCACTGGTCTAATAAGTAAACAAACATAAATGTACAAATAACCGAAACATAATATCTATCTAAAGATTTTTCGATATAATTTACGGTACGATCGAATAATACGGAAGACAATTCAATAATTATGATCAACGGACAGCATAATAGAAATACGCAAAGAAAATGGAAAGAACGCAATCCAAATGTCGGGAATCACAACCCAGTAAAACACTAGCAACTCAGCACTGCATCAATTTATTCACGTTAGGCCTTAGCCAATAAACTCAATAAAGCTGGCCAAACCTTCGAGTGAAAACCTTTAAATCGTAAGTTTATTTAAAAAGCTTTAAAGATATAATCCTTTTGGAATAGAGAAATTTCTTCTTTGAAACATACTTCTTCTGAATTTATATTTATATATTTTTATAAAGAGATATCTTTAAAACATAGTACCTTAAAAATACGTGGCGTTCAAATATACTTTCCCAAGTACTAGTCATTCAAATATCATTTTTTTTCTGCAAGACAAATACTTTTCAAATATACTTTCGAAATAGAAGTCCTTCAGACATAATTTTTCCTAAAGATAATTGCTTTTCAACTATACTTTTCAATATGTATATGTATATATCTTTCGATCCAAATCTCCTCAATGATAAAACCAACGGAACTCAGTCCGCAACTCCGAATTTGTCATGCAATGCAGTACAGGGGGATAACTCCCGAAATCTCATCCGTAGACCCAATTTAAATATGCGATGCAGTACAGGGGGAAAGCTCCCGGATCTCCGTCCGTAGTCCCAATTTAAATATGCACTGCAGTACAGGGGGAAAGCTCCCGGATCTCCGTCCGTAGTCCCAATTTAAATATGCACTGCAGTACAGGGGGAAAGCTCCCGTATCTTCGTCCGTAGTCCCAATTTAAATATGCAATGCAGTATAGGGGGAAGCTCATGGATCTCGGTCCTTAGTCCCAATTTAAATATGCAATGCAGTACAGGGGAGAAGCTCCCGGATCTCGTTCCGTTGTCCCAATTTAAATATGCAATGCAGCCACTGAGGAAAACAACCAGAACGCGATAGAAACAACATATATTGCTACAACCGGCACAAAATCAAACAAGACGAAATGCAAAGTGCGATGAGCAAATCAATACAAAGACTTAAATCACAAAATGGTAAAAACTCACTCATAAGAAGTAGCCACTAAAAGGAATGTCAAGCACCAAGAGAAACAGCATAACGAGGGAAAACAAGGCAAATATAACAACGATTCTATCTAATCAAGTTCGCAACGAAGAAACCAAATCATCCCGGCAAGGGAATCAGCTATAACCAATCTCACTTAGACAATTAGCTTTGCCGAATAAACTCAGCTTGAAGAAATGCTCAGTAAATAGGTGATGCGTGGCTAGAATTCATGATTTTAAGCATTATATACCTCGCATTTTATGTGATTTAATGATAAAAATACACGTCGTATGTGCCTAATGGGGTTTATTTTATGTGTAGGTGAATTGGAAATGGAAACGGGGCTAAACGGATGCAAATACGTCGAAAAATACGCGAAAGGGGACACCCGGGCGATAGCCGGGCGACAGAGCCAAACAGCCTGACCCAGCCTGGCCTTAGCCAGGCGTTAGAGCCC
>MDKJ01116687.1:0-11494 GCA_005239525.1 Nicotiana knightiana | reverse complement strand
TGATTTTATATTGGCTTGGTTAAATAACGATTAGAGTGATTTAGCAAGTAGTTTACACAAGTCTCTGTGGGTACGATATCTGGACTTAAAATCCTATATTACTTGTCGACCACGTACACTTGCGTGTGCATTGGGAAATCAACCAACACATAACCAAGCTAAGAGATATTGCTACACTTAAATGCATAGCTATGTGGTTCCTACTCCTAAAAATTAAAACTAAACAACACCCGGTTCAACTAAAAACCCCCGGAAAAGAACTGCGGCCCAAAGAAAAATCAAGAGGGAATTACTACACTACCTACAAAACAAAAAAATTTTGCTATTTTTCTTTAGACTTACTTCCCTCAAGAAAACTGTCTAGGAGATCCATCGTTGGGAAGAGTCCAATTTTTCTAATTTTTTTTTATATATTTTCTGTTTTTTTTTAAATTTCCTAACTAACACTAAATGACTAAACTATTTTTCTAACTAAAAACACATAGCTAAATCAATTAAGTAAACTAATACTAAAGCAATTAACTAAAATAAAGCAAACAAATACTAAGACAATTAACTAAAACAAAGCAAACAAATACTAAGCAAATTAATATGTACAATCCCCCACCCCCACACTTAAATCATGCATTGTCCTCAGTGCATGCAAAAACTGACAAAACAAGACAAATGAGTAGGGTGTAAAAAGAACTCCCTGATCACACAACATCGTCGCCCTCATCCTCTGAGGGTACCCAATCTTCTTCATGCGCTTCCTCCTTCACATCATCATCATCGTCCTCGTGTGACTGGTCTGGCTCAGCCTCGGACTACTTCGGTGTGTTACTATCCTCGTCATTTGGAAGTGTAGATCCATCACCTAACCCGACCAACTGCTGGTCATGTGCATTGTGCGGGAACCGCTCATTCAACAAGGTCCTCTACTCAATCGTGGACAGGTGACCCCCTATCCTCAGTTGTAAATCCATCATCCTATATAGATGGTCCATGAAACTATCATCACGTGCAAAGGGCTCAACACCAGTCAAAGATGGCATAGTAGTCTCTTCTTTCACTCAGACACTAGTGATGTTTGTCTGTCTGTCTTATGGGATGATCAATGATATGGCCAAATTTGGCCTCCTGCTCGACCCCCTCATGTCTTAAAAACTGAGTCAAAAATTGGCAAAGGGCATGTGATCGACCTTCTTGCTCGTTCTTACCATAGACATTTGGTAGCGGATCAGATGGCCCACATTTACCCGTTCCCTGTCATGAGGAAGTAAAGTAGACATGTCCTTTATCGGCTGATGAACGTATCTTGGTTTCACGATAGGAGCCATGCATTTATCAGTTTTAACCAGACTTGAGCCTCCGCCCTCATCTTCTGCTTAGAAACTTTCTATGCCAATTTGTTTTCTTATCTCGGATCCATGCTACTATAGAATTGACACCACAAAACGTGTGTCTCAGATCTCTATAAGTGGGCTGGCAAATGAAGTAGTATAGTGGCTCCACAGGAACATCTGGAGCACCCAAAAAAGTTACATATAGCAGTGGGTGAAACATTTATCAACCGCCCACAAATTGGCACCAGCTGTTCGGTATCTTGTGGATCAAAACCAACATAGAATTCCCACATTAGATTGAGAATAATAGCTCATGTGTTCCTGAAGACACAGCCCAACCCCATATCGTGGATGCCCCTCCAAATAGCCTAGTACTTTTCTTGCAATCAGTGCTCCTGGATAGCGGCTTCTGGACGTACATGTTTAGTCCTACAACACCTGTACCAATCCTTCGTATGTGGGGGTATGATTTTTAATGCCAAACTCTCGTTGGCCTTGGGGTTGTGAATGCATTGCTGCTACAGCTGCCACAACTTGTGCTCCACTTGAACTAGAGGTAGATTCTCCCCTTTTTCTCTTCTTTGGGGGAGGTGCGAAGGTTGCCTTTGCTTTAGCCGGTGCATTGGAAGTAGATTTTCCTTTGCAGTGTCTTTTATCAAAGGCATCTTCGTTCCTACACAAGTAATCATTAATCATTAATCAACTAAAATTGTATTACACATTAGACACATAGTCATGCCCAACTTTCCGATGTTACTCAGACTTCACCTAGTATTTTTTTAACATTAGACTCAAACAACAACACATGGTCTCCCGGTGAGCCACCACACACTTAAGATTTAATGTGGTGCATGACTACATAACACTAGTTTATTAATCCCGGAGCTCGGGCTCCAATGGGGACAAGGAATGCCATTAAGGCATCATAGCAAACACTTAGAATGCAACTAGTGCCATGGGATTGCTTATAGGTGTGAGGGATTGCCTCACCCTCCCAAATCGGCTTGGGAGTTCCGTAATACCACATGTTTATACCATCGCAGCACCATTCCTATGGGGTTTATGGGGTTGGGATGCACAAATATAATACTACAATGAGGTACAACCACCAAATTTTATGTCTAATTGCATAACTTTACCGAACTCGAAATTGGAAGGGAAAGAGAGAAGAATCACACCTTAGAATATTTTGAGAGGAAAAAAAGTGTTTGCCTCAAAATTGCTGGTGAGACAAGGGCGATTTGGCAGTGTTGTGCGTTTGTGAGTAGTGCTGGTGAGTGGTGAGGTGCGCTTGAATTTTTTTTTCTTTTGTTGTGTGTTTGGCTGAAGTCAGGTTAGGGTTTGTTTTTATTTTGTTCCGTGTTTTGGGCGTGTAAGTGAGGAGGTTCGAATAAAATAAGGGGAGAAAAATTTAAAAGAGGCCGAAAAACACACTTACCTGGCGTCACCTGGTGCACAACCTCGCATTATACCTCGCCTCGCCAGCTCAAACGCGAGCCTGGAGGCTTGCTGCATGAGGCCTAACGCGTGAAGTACCTGTCCTAACGCCTCATGTAACCAGGCCTAACGCCTTCTGCTCCAGACCTTAACCCACATGAGGCAAGGCCTAACGCGTGCTTCACTTCACCTCAAGCCTCGCTGGGCGAGCTCCCTCGCCAGGTTGTCTTCATTCGCCGCTTAATGCCCTGCTCGGCTTGCCCACAATCACCTGCAAACTTTTTAGTACCTAAAAACAAAAAGAAAAATTTTAACTAAGAATCAACTACGAGTTAGGTTGCCTCCCAACGAGTGCCTTAGTTAATGTCACGGCACGACGAATACGACATTACAACATTACAATGGGCTGCCTCCCATGAAGCACCTGATTTAACATCACGACACGACGTAGATAATTGCACTTAAGGCTCGCTTAATCTTGGTGGCTCGAGCAAATGAGTCACCCACACAACTTTCGCATCTTCCATGCCCACATAATGTTTTAACCGTTGCCCATTGACTCTAAACGTGAGAGATTCATTTGTTGCAGCAATCTCTACGGCTTTGGTTAGGTGAATCTCTACCACATTAAATGGTCGTGACCATCTTGACTTTAATTTACCCGGAAATACCCTCAATCTTGACATGTATAGCAATACTATATCTCCGGGTTTAAAACTCCGCTCAAGAATACTTTTATCGTGCATCATTTTCATTCTTTCCTTGTATAATCTTGTGGTCTCAAAAATGTGGTAATGACACTCATCAAGCTCATGCAACTCTGTGACTCTACTTGTACCCGCAGCTTCTATATCAAGATTCAACTTCCTCAATGCCCATAAAGCTCTATGCTCTAATTCCACTGGTAAGTGACACGCCTTTAACACCAATTTATATAGCGACATGCCAATCGGAGTTTTGAAAGCAGTATGATAGGCCCAGAGTGCATCATATAACTTTCTCGCCCAATCCATTATTGTAGCATTCACGGTCTTTGTCAAAACACTCTTTATCTCTCTGTACGACAGTTCCACTTTCCCACTCGTTTGTAGATGATATGGGGTGAAAACTTTGTGATGCACACCATAATTTTCTAACAACTTTGCGAAGGCTCGATTATAGAAGTGAGTGCCTTCGTCACTGATTATTGCCCTTGGAGTTCCAAATCGGGTGAATATGTTCTTTCTCAAAAAACCAATTACCCCATTAGCATCATTTGTCAGGAGTGTTGCAGCCTCCACACATTTCAACACGTAGTCCACAACTATGAGTATGTATTTGTTTCCATATGAGCTGACGAAACGCCCCATGAAATCGATTCCCCACACGTCAAACACTTCTACCTCCTGAATTGGGTTCATAGGCATCTCATGTTGACGAGAAATATTCCCAGTTCGTTGGAATTCGTCACAACCCTTCACCCATAAGTGTGTATCTTTGAATAATGTCGGTTGGTAGAAGCTCGATTCTAGCACTTTCACATCTGTCCTTACTCCCCTGAAATGGCCACCATATGATGATGCATGACAAGCCGGCAAAGTAGAAGATTCATCTATCTCAGGGATACATCTTTGGATCCTGTTATCAACACAAATTCTGAACAGATAAGGCTCATCCCAATAATACATGCGACAGTCACGAAAGAGCTTTTTCTTTTGAATAGAGGAAAAGTCATAGGGGACAATACTGCTTGCCAGGTTGTTTGCAATGTCTGCATATCATGGCGCCTCCCCTATTTCCATTGTTAGCTATTGTTCATCCAGGAATGTCTCAATTATATCTTCTACCTCTACTGTCTTTTCAGCTCCCTCCAACCTTGAAAGGTGGTCTGCCACTTGGTTCTCTGCCCCTTTTCTATCGCGGATCTCCAAATCAATTTTTTGTAGCAAAAGAACCCAACGGATCAAGCATGGCTTTGACTCGTTCTTTTCTATCAGGTACCTAAGTGCTGCATAGGCAGTATAAATAATCACTTTTGAACCAATCAAATAAGACCTGAATTTGTCGAATGCAAACACCACAGCCAACATCTCTTTCTTAGTCACGGTATAATTGAGTTGTGCCCCGCTTAGTGTTCTGCTTGCATAGTAAATTGGGTGCACCAGTTTGTCCTTTCGCTGCCCCAGAACTGCTCCTATAGCATAGTCACTCGCATCACACATGAGCTCAAATGGTTGCTCCCAGTTAGGTGCAAAGATGATTGGTGCAGTCACCAGTCTCCTCTTCAGCTCCTCAAATGCTAACCTGCAGTAATCATAAAACACAATGGAGTGATCCTTTTCTAGGAGTTTACATAAGGGGTTAGCAATTTTAGAGAAATCCTTTATGAATCGCCTGTAGAAATCGCGTGTGTCCAAGGAAACTTCTTACTGCCTTGACCGAAGTTGGCGGTGGCAACTTCTCAATCACGTCAACCTTAGTATGGTCGACCTCAATACCCTTACTGGACACTCGATGTCCCAACACTGTACCTTCTTCTACCACAAAATGACGCTTCTCCCATTTAAGCACTAAATTCGTCTCCACACACCTTTTCAACTCTCTTCTTAAATTGTGAAGACATTCTTCGAATGAATCTCCCACCACTAAGAAATCATCCATAATATCTTCACCATATCATTGAAAATGGCTAACATACACCTCTGAAAGGTGGTCGGTGCATTGCATAGGCCAAATGGCATTCTCCGAAAGAAAAATATGCCATACGAACAAGTAAATGACGTTTTCTCTATATCCTCAGGGTCTATTGAAATATGATTGTACCCCGAATATCCATCCAAAAAGAAGAAGTGAGACCTCCCTGCCAATCTATCCAACATTTGGTCAATGAATGGTAAGGGAAAATGGTCTTTTCGGGTGACTGTGTTCAGTTTTCTATAATCCATGCAAATTCGCCAACCCGTGACTGTACGAGTCAAGATCAAAACAAGTGCACGGCATCACCCTTCGTGCTTTTACTCTCATCTTCACAATAAATAAATAGATATGGCACGACATTATCCTTCGTGCTTTTATATCATAACATGGCACGACATTATCCTTCGTGTTTTAATATCATAACGTGGCACGGCATTATCCTTCGTGATTTAATATCATAACATGGAATGACATCACCCTTCGTGCTTTAACACTCGCATCCTCACAATACACGACATTACCCTTCATGCTTTACACTCTTTCACACCCAAACAATATCAAGAACAACCGTTTGGCAAGGAAAAACCAACAATATGACCCATAAATTACCACATCCCGGCAAGGGAGTCAACAATACAAATAATATCATTAACAGCATTACCAGTAATAGAAACTACAACATCCCGGCAAGGGAGTCAACAGTACAAACAATATCATTAACAGCATAACCAGTAATAGAAACCACAACATCCCGACAAGGGAATCAACAGTACAAACAATATCATTAACAACATAAACAGTAACATAAACCATAACATCCCGGAAAGAGAAACAACTATAACCAATCTCACCTAAACAGTTAAATTCACGGAATAACACTCAGCTTAAACAAAGGCCCAGTAATAGGCAATATCAAGGAAATACCAATAACATAAATGTCTAACAATTAGACCTAAGTCGCACTTAAGGGAATAGTCGTATAAATCACAATGTAAGACTCACAGGCATGCTTGACTCCAACGAATAGATGTTCCAACTATTGCTAGTCAACTATAAGGTTAGATGACACTAATTATAGTCAAATATGCAATCTAGGAAGAAAATATAGCATGATGATAAGAGAAGTAGAATATTCAGTTAAGTCAAGTAAATTCAAATAGTCAACGAAAGAATCCAAAAACAAGTAATTCTAATTTAAATAGGAAGGGATGAAATTAACAACCAAAGATTCAAATGTAACAATTACAAATCATACACAAGTAATATAAGAATCTACGAATCCTAAAAGGACAATCTAATTTCAAATAAGTACGAGTACACACTCGTCACCTCGCATACTCGGACTACAATCAACAAGGAAAACTCAATCCTAAGGGTAGTTCCCCGACACAAGGTTAGGCAAGATACTTACCTCAAAGACGACAATCCGGTACTCAAAAATAGACATCTCGGGCGGAAAGACATCCGGACGGCTCACAATCAACTAAAACAACTTCAAAATACACATACAACGTATAAAGAACTAATCGAATAATAAAGTTTCAATCTTTACAAAATCATAAAAATCTACCCAAAAGTTAACCCCCGGGCCCGCACCTCGGAACCAGACAAATTTTACAAATTCCGATTACTCATTCACCCACAAGCCCGAATATTTAATTTGTTTTGAAATCCGACCCCAAAACGAGGTCAAATTCCCAAATAATCAAAAAGCCCTAACTATACCCCAAACCCCAATTTCTACCTTTGATTTCATGAATTTAGACCTAGAATCTAATGGAATGTTGATGAAAATGAAAGGAAACGAGTTAATGATTTCTTACCTAAGAGATTATGGTGAAGAACTCTCCCAAGAATCGCCCAAGAGGAGTGGAGAAGAAGAAGTTTGTGAAAAATGGTGAAATTCCCGTATTGGTGTTTTGGGTATTTAAAAATGACTGGGCAAAATTACTCACCGCATTCGCTGGCCCCAGGCTACGTTCGCGAAGGGTTGGATACTCTGGCCTATGCGTTCGCGGTTGTGGGGCCGTGTTCGCACGGGGCAATTGACACCTAGCCCCCCAGGTACCCTCTAGGCCTATGCGTTTGCACCCCTTCTCGTGTGTTTGCGTAGAGTAACCTTCTAGTGCTCCGCGCTCACACCTGATAGGGTGCGTTCGCACAGAACTACCCCACTCGCTCCCATGACAATGCTGTGCGTTCGCACTCATACCTGTGCGTTCGCATAGCATAAAAGGCCAGACACCAGATGACAACATTAGACACCAGATTTTTCTATATTTTCACACCCCGACACCTACCCGAAACTCACCCGAGCCATCGGGGCTCAAAACTCAATATGCATACAACCTCAAAAATATCCTACGAACCTATTCGAGTAATCAAATCACCAAAATAACATCATATACATCGAATTAAACCCTAAAATCAATGAAATTTCTCAAAACTTCCTTAAACTTCAATTCTTTCCATTTTTTATCCTAATCACGTCAAACGAAGTCCGTTTATTTCCAAATTTCACAGATAACACATATAAAATATATTGAACATGTTCCGGGCTCCAGAACCAAGATACGATCCCAATATCACAGGTTTCACCTCAAATATCATTTTCAAAAACCTTTATATTTTTCAGAAAATAATTTTCTTTGAAAAATTCATTTCTCGGACTTGGGACCTCAAAGTTCAATTCCGGGCATACGCCCAAGTCCCATATTTTTCTACGGGTCCGAGTCCGTTTACCAAAAATGTTGACCAAAGTCAACTTTATTCAAATTTCTAATAACAAAAATTATCATTTTATTAGTTTTTTCACATAAAGGCTTCCCGGCTACACGCCCGGGCTGTGCACACAAATCGAGGTGATATAGAAGGAGGTTTTCACGACCTCAGAACACAAAATTAGCAAGAAATATATGTGATGACCTTTTGGGTTATCACAAGCTCACTCAGATCGCACCAAGGTTTCGTTATCTCTAATCACACCTTTAAACCCTTCGTATTGATCCCTCATATACTTTAGGAGTGATGTTGTTCAACAATTACCTACATATGCACTCTCTCCCAAGTAATACATACTAAATAGGCACAACTAATTGCAAGCCCTTCAATTAACTACAAGAATAATATAGTTGAACAAATAGAGAAAATACTACGGTAAATTTATATTAACGTAACAAGAAAATCATCCTTCAATAGGTTCCATCAAAACCTTAGACTAGGAGATTAGCTACTCATAATCATAGTAACAATATCCAAAGTATTTTGCATAATTAAAGTACAAGGTAAAAATAAAGGGATGTAGAAATTGATGACTCTATCTCCCGGCGGTTGTTCTATGAGTTATCCTTGCCTCCGGTTGCAAAAGTCCTCAAACGTGGCATTTTTAGGTTTATCTATATGTGTAGGAAAATACCTAAACGTGTAGGCCAAGTCTAGTTAAACCCGGAGACGAAATAATTCAACAAAACTCGGACTGTGCACGCCCAGACCTGGCCTGGCGAGGCCTAACGCCTGGTGGACCTCGCCCTATGCCTGGCATCGCCAGGTATAAGGTCTAGTCAAGCTGGTGTTTGAGCTCACCTCACCAGGTCTCTAGCCAGATTCAAGCCTGGCGTCGCCAGGTATAAGGCCTGCTCTAGGCCTGGCTTCACCAGCTTCTCCTTTTCAACTGCTCCCAAGCACGCTTTCGACTTTTAAGTATTCTTTTTTGCTCTACTTTCGTCTCTAATTCATCTACACATAAAATGGATTTTATTATGCGTAAGAAAGTGTAATTTATCATTAAAGCGTATAAAATACAAGACAAATAATATGCTAAACCATAAATTATAGTCACACATCAGTGCGAAATCAAGAGTATATTTTTGACTTCGCTACCTGACTCCAAATAATTAATTGGTGGCCTTTGAAGCATAGCAAATCTTTGATAATGCTTGTTGATAAAATATTTTGGTGGTCTTTTTTTAATTTTTGCCTTTCCAATGACTTCAATAACTGTGGCTGACGAGAAGTGATGGCCGATCTGGTACGCCTTTCAACATTTTCTTGCATTGTTTTACATTTGTATTATTTGTGGTTCCCTCATAGTTCATTCTAACCAAGAATAATCTTCTTTTCCTTTTCCCACCACTTGCACGAGAGGGTGATTGATTCATGAAATTAATGGCATGTGTAAAAGAATATTCTTTTAATTCATGCATCATTCATCACAAGTTGATATACAAATATATATGATTTATAGTTTCTATAAAGGATTTTTCCCTTTTATCGCATAAGTCATCTAAGATTTTTCTAGAAAAAATACTTGTATTCTTGGATACAACCTAATCATATAATTACTGTCATAGTGGGGATTCTAATTTTTGTTCATCTATTCGTATAAGAATCATTATTAATCGTTATACCGTACGGATTCCTTAAAATGATTTCGAATTATAAATGAATTCTCTAAATATTCTATAATAATCTTCTTATGTTATTAATATTGTCTTTAAACATAAAGGCAAACCTATTTAAATGTTTTGGTTCCAAAAATTGACCTGATTTACAAAAGCAATTAATCATTTTCATAACCATGCTCATGCTGCCATATGCTCTTTTTACAACGTCACACCAGGTAGGATTTGGATTACCATGGTGGAACACTGTTAGAAATAAAGATATTTTTGATTATTTTACTAACGGGAGGGGTAGATTTAGATCGATAGTATAATGGAGGACATATGTGGACAATTTTTAATAGTACATGGGTATATCTGGCCCTTTTTCCATTTTTTATTGTTAGAAAGAAAGTATTATATCCATAATAATTGAGGTCGTCTTTAACCTTTTGAACAATCCAGCAATAACAATCAGATACGGATGTAGAGTATATATACTCGATGGATTCAATTGAACCCATAACTTTGGATATAGAATAAATCTTTAAATGTAAAATATATCAAAATTGCAAAAATAGTAGATATGAACCCATAACTTTAAAAATATAATGAATTCAATGCTAAAAATTTTAAAAACTAAACCCATTAGATTTAATTCTGGATTTGCCTCTGATAACGATCTCATTTTGGCCGTTGACCTTAAAGGCAAGAGAGATTCTCTCTGTCAAATGTGAAAAGAGTAGTGTTACACGAACCAAAAGATGAAGGTTTTAAGTGAAATATAGTCTCTTAGATCGTCATCTTAGTATATCTGGCTTCATTAGTTAAATTTTTCGATGTTAAAGTTGTGATGGAATAGATAAGATCCCTTTACCCTTAATCACAAGATTTGAATTCAAGTATTAAGAATGAAAAATATTCTAGCAGGATCCCTTTAATGGACTTACACTTCAGGAATCCAAATTAATCAAACATCAAGTCATCAAGTGGAAAAAAAAGAGAGGTTACATTTCATCAAAGGAGAATGTTTTATTCCCTGTACGTTAGTTGTTCTAAGAGTTATGTACTTCCTCTGTCCAAATGTATGTTTTCGAGAGCCAGTCTATACTTTTAATTGTTAATTTAATTAGACACGATTTATATTTTCTGAAATAATATTTACATATTTAAAAACTACATAAAAAATACTAAAAATCACAATACTTAATAATTCGAAGTATTGCTATAATAAAAAAAAACTTATTTGACTCTTCCAATTTGAATGGAAGCACATAAATTGGGAGGAGGGGAGTACTCAGTTAATACTTAATAGCACAGTTGAAATAAACTCCTTACATATGATAGAGTGACAACCATTGCAACCTTAGCTTCCATACAAGCTAGTTCTTAAAACAACTTTTTCTAAGTTCTTTTCTTGGTGCTCTTACTCATTGATCATAATAGCAACAAACTAAGTTTACATCTTCACTTCAACCAGATTATGTCAATAGTTTCCCACAATCAAAATCACCCATTCTCAGCATAGTCTCAATGGTAAATTGGGCCAAGAATTTCTCTCTCAAGTAGCTAATCACCCTCCCATTACTTTCTTGTGCCAAACCTATGAAAGTACTTAGAGATCTTTTCTTCCCCTGAATCCATTTGCGTCTGTGATTTTTGATTCTTACCAGCTGA
>ML374010.1:0-14539 GCA_005239525.1 Nicotiana knightiana | reverse complement strand
TTGTGATATTAATATAGCTTTGATTGGTTGATTAAACTCTATTTGTTCAACTACGTTCTTGTTGTAGTTGATTGAAGGGCCCTCAATTAGCTGTGCCTATTTATTATGTATCTACTTGAGAGAGAGTGCATATTTAGGTAATTGTTTGAACAACACCACTCCCAGAGTATAGACGAAAGTCATAACCGAGGGTTTAGAGGTTGGATTAGAGATAACGATACTTCGGGTGCAATCTAAGTGAACTGTAATGCAATCTAGCTAGCGTAACTTGAGAGAGTGCGTCTAGTAAATTATCATAATTACTTGAGAGAGATTTATGGTAGATAGAGCGTTCATGATTGATAGAGACGATTAATCAAGCTATACGAAGTATCCGAGAAGTAAGTTCACCAGCGGGGGAAACTATAACCTTAGATTTTATTACAATTGTTTATACCTTAGTATAATTAATCTTTACTTTTAATATTTAGTATTAGTAATTTAACAAACATCAGGTGACAGCTGAGTACTAATTTAAACAGCCTGCTTGATACGTCAATTCCCTGAGGGATCGACTCTGGGCAAAATACCCCAGGATTATATTTGCAACGCCCGTTTAGTCTTTATAGAATACATAGTTGAGCGTGATCACCTATGTTCTTGATTCCCCATGTGTCCTATTATCGTATCGTCTGTTCATGGGTCTTACAAAAATATGTAAGTTGATAAAGTTTATTTGTGATATTAACCAAAGGAATATTGATCTTATGACATTCTGAGAGATCTTATTGACTTACTTCATTATGCATTGCATTCATTTATACATGTATATTGACTCATGATCAGATGGCATTATATATGCGTATACTATATGTATATGGGGTATGGGGAAAGGTTATGGCGTCACATACACACCACCGCTTGATCAACTGGCATACGTTGATGATTTCGCTCACTAAGGCCGAGATGATATGATGTGATTCCCTCAGAGGCTTGATGATTTTATGTACGCATATACCTATGCATGCTATGACATTTATACACATATGCATGACATTATAAATGTTTCAAGATTCACAGAGCTATTCAGACTTACAGGTTGAGTCCTTTACTCCATCTTTTTTCATATTTTTTATATACTGATTTTTATGCCTTACATACTAGGTACATTATTCCTACTGACGTCCCTTTTGTCGGAGGTCACTGCATTTCATTCCTACAGGTCCTGATAGACAACTAGATAGGCCTTGTTAGTAGACAAAGTCAAACATCATCTTGGTTGGTAAGCTCCACTTCCTTGGAGTATCCGGGTCTAGACCTTGGAGTTCATTTTATATATACAGGTTTGATGGGTAGGTCGATCCCCAGTCCCGACTATGACACAGCTTAGCTATATCTAGAGGCTTCTAGACGAGTCCTGTATATTTTGTATCAGTATTGTGGCCTTGCCAGCCCTGTGTACATGTTAGTTTGGTATTGCTAGTTGTAGACATTCATGGTGGCCTCGTCGGCCTTGATTGGTATTGTGAACTCGCAGGTAGGGCTCGTCGCCCTAAGTTGTGGGTTACCCCTTCAGAGTTCACATTTACAGAGTGGTACGCTCGGGCCAAATATGGCATCGAGTGCCAGCCATGTATCCCCAAGTTTGGGGCGTGACAAAATGTGTGGGTATCTACTCCGCATGTCAGACTCAGACTCCCACGTGGCTTCCTCAATCGGCTGACCTCTCCAGTGCACTCGAACTGAAGGATAACTCTTATACCTTAACTTCTAGACTTGTCGGGCTAGAATGTCCACCGCCTTCTCCCAATAAGTTAAATCCTTGTCCAATTGGACTGAGATAAAATCTAACACATGATATGGATCACTGTGATACTTCCGAATTATGGATACATGGAACACCGGATGAACTGCTGATAAGCTAGGTGGAAATGCAAGCTTGTAGGTCACCTCCCCCACTTTCTCAAGAATCTCAATGCCACGATCCGAAATCTAACCCGTCGTGATGGAACCTAACCCAACATGCTAGGTAAGCTAAATAAAAATAAAACACAATATAGTGATAATGATAAGAGTCAAAATGAAATAGCTGAATTTTTATACAATTTCCCAAGGACTGGTAGTACAAGTCATGAGCCACTAAGACATAGATTTTTGTAAAATTTAATTGAAATTATTACAACATCTGTTTGAAAAGTAAATGAACAGAATCTGAATCTAAAGCTACCAAGGACAAGTAATAGCCATAACTGGAGCGCATGTACATCTTCAATGCTAGCTCCCGTCATACACAACAACATCAACTCCAAGATTTGCACGCAAGGGGCAGAAGCGCAATATGAGTACAACCGACCCCATGTACTCAATAAGTATCCTAACTAACTTCGACGAGTTAAAAAAAGCAATAACTATGGATGATACTCACCTCACACATGTGTAGTTTATAATTTCAACAAGTATAGATATATGATCAAATCGAGAAATCTCAAGTAAAACCACTTTGATGCTCACAATCTTTGTTTTAAAGTATTCTGCTTAGTCAACAATCCAGCATATAAGGAAGATATGCAAGTAAATCAGGTAAACAGTCAAGGAAATTGCAAGTAAAGATAAAATTCCATAAGCAAATATCAGTCCATTGCGGCGCGCAACCCGATCCAAATATAGAACCAGCTCTCCTAGAGCTCACATCAATCAGAAACCCGTCGGTTTCTCACAATCCGCGTGTTCACCATCAAGAGAGAAACATGAGAGGGTGACCCTAGGGGGATGGATCCGTATCCACGCACTGCACGGAAAACTCACGTGCTAATAATATCAACTGCATGGACAACTCACGTGTTGCACAGACAACTCACGTGCAATAATATTAATATCTGGATCCGCACGGATAAATCACGTGCTAACAATGCCAATCCACCCGACGTGGTCACAGGAACAGTATCATAATCCGCTCGACATGGTCACATGCATAACAATATGATCTGCTCGGCATGGTCACAGGCACCCAGTCCAAATCATATCACAAAGAAACAAGTATACAAGAAAACCTGTTAATAATGGATAAATATCATATTTTATGCTCCTGAACTGGTATAATAACATGCTAAAGTGTAGGCATGTGCAATGTGTGCTATCATATCTCACATCGGAAATTTATCACAGAAATAGTAATTACCAAGTTTATTTAGGGAATTAGCCTCTTCGTAACCTCAAGTATGGCTCAAATAGTTCACAACAATGGTACAAATATGAGAAATATTATAGCTTTAAGCTTAACAGTCAACTCTAGGCATATCATAGCCTAAGTACTACCCCGTGCATGAATAAATACCCCATTTCTCGCACGTGGGATCAAAACCCTATATGCGCACCCATAGCATGTAGTTATCACAAAATTCAGGCAACTAGTGCCTCAACCAAGTTTAAATAAGATACTTACCTCAAACAAGCCAAATCCAATACCGAGCAAGCCAAACAATACTCTAGAAATGCCATCTCGTGCGTACCGACCTCCAAATGGCTCAAAACTATCCAAAATAAACTCAAGAATATCATATAATTCCAAAGGAACAAACCCAATCGACAAAGGTTGAATCTTTAAATCAAATCCCAAAGTCAATCAAAAAGTCAAACCCGGGCCCGCACTTCGGAACCTGACAAAGATTATAAAATCCGATAACCCATTCAATTACAAGTCCAACCAAATTAATTTCATCCAATTCCGACGACTCCGAATCAATGTTCAAAACTCAATTATTCACTTTAGAAAAGTTTTTGATAAAATACCCCAATTCTCCAATCAAAATATGGGTTAATTCAAAAATGAACTTCTGTGATCATATTAAAATGTAGTTAATAGTGACCCCCATGAAAAGACGAGAAGAACACAACAAATATCACCTTAATTGGAGCTCTCAAACTCAAGATATGCTCAAAATACCAAAAGAACGCATTTATACACAGGGCCTGCGCATTTCCAACTGTCATTTCCACTTTTGCGGACCATTTTTTGCACCTATGGGGTCGCAGATGCGGACCCAACTTTGCATCTGTGAAGAACCATCACCATCTCTCTCCTCTGACACTAAAATGAGCATAACTCTCTCATATGATGTCCAAATTCGACGAATCTTTTTGCTATGCCCGCGTAATTACGATACAGATCTAATGCTTCAACTAAAATAGAAATCGGAGCTCATCTACTTTATATGGTACCATTTATGCTTGAAGAAACGACATCAAAACATCAAAAACTTATCCAAAACTCACCCCGAGCCCCTCGGGACCCCCTACGAACATTCCAACAAGTCCATATCATAACACCGACTTACTCGAGGCCTCAAATCACACATAAAAATATCAAAATCACGAATCGTACCTCAAATCGAACTTAATGAACTTTTGAACTTCAACTTCCAAAACTCGTGCCGAACCATATAAAAAAATGACCTCAAATTTTGCACACAAGTCTCAAATGACATAGTGAAGGTAATCCATTTCATGGAACCATAATAGGAACCCGATATCATCAAAGTCAATTCCTCGTCAAATATATGAACATTCCAAACCTTTAAATTTCCAACTTTCGCCAAATAGTACCAACAATTTTGAGAAATATCCACATGCAAATCTGCGCATATGCCCAAGTCCAAAATCATCATCCGGACCTAACAAAACCATCAAAACTCCAATCCAATGACAAATAATCAAAATTAAAACTTGGTCAACTCTTCTAACTTAAAGCTTCAAACATGAAATTCATTCTTCCAAACTAATTCCGAATCACCCAACAACCGAAACCACCGATGCACACAAGTTATGATACATCATACGGAGCTACTCATGCCCTCAAACCATCGAGCAAAGTGTAAATGCTCAAAACGACCAGTTTCATTACATTATCCATAACTTAAACATGCGTTCATCCTCGAACGTGCCCGGAGTCGTTCCAAAGCCATCAAATCGCCGTGTAACCTTACCATGCACATACCCAAGGGTGTCCTATGTCACCCTACTCCATGTAAGTCTGACATCACCACCTAACTGAAGATCCTTACTTCATCCTTAGCCCATAAACCTTGGTGCCCAATTTCCAACATCTGGAATCCTTACAAGACCTGAATCTCTCATTTACACACTGTAAAAGTTTAAACAAGTTGTACCAAGACATAACCATAACCCAAGATGAAATCAAATGATATACCACATAACTCGCATGCTCATAGCAAAAGTTTTTTATCATATTAACTGTTCAAAACAAACTCAATACCGGTAATAAACCTCATATCGAGTGAAACCTCGTTCAAAACCTTCATACAATGTCGATGATGAAAGAAACAAGCAGAAACTCATAACCACTCATCATATCAACAAGTCATGAAGCTCCCTCTCATCAACAAGAAACAAAGCCAAATCCTAGGCTGAATTCAGATATTATTATTCCAAATATATTGTAATCGAATTTGATAGCAATCACTTCAGGCGCAAAGACTTCATCTCATCATGTACAGGCTACTATACTGACATGCCACACCAATACTACCTAGAGCCACAAACTGTGCAATCCATGTACCAATAAGCAACAATTCAAATGTATTCAAACATGGAAATGACTCAAATGATAGAACCGTCCTGCAAGTTCAACAGATACCTCCACAAGCGCAATGCTACGAACCCATCACACATAGTAGAATCGAGACACATGAATCTAACACAAAGGATCATATCCCAACATAACCCAGCTGCAATGTGTGACCCCATCCAAACACTGGTTCATATGAAATACCTCAAGCCACAATGCTCAAAATCAACATCCACGAGCAATTCAACATCAAGTACACGAAGTAAATGACTATAACCATGGAGAAGCAAATAACACAATATACCACAACTCGAAATGACCATAACCAAGGCACAATCAGCCATTCAATACTCTAATAACCATTTCGCTTGAATTACACAACAAAGCCCAAACAGAACCGCATCGGTGTGCATATAAACAACAAATTACAACCCCTCGTAGCATATAACAATAAAACATAGAACATATCAAATACGAATAAAAATTAATTCTAAATGAATGACACGTCCCTCAACAATAGCAGTATGGAGTCGACAAATCTGACCCAGTGTAAAATACACATCCTCCTCGGGCCTACCAATGGAGCTTTAAATCGACTCTGGTCATCCGTAAATGGATAAATAACCCTCCAAAGTCCTCAATGATCTAACCATAACACGTGTCACCATCTAGCTAACTTTGGACACATCTTCATAGTCTGCAACCCCAAAACAATCTGCTTCTGAGAACTTCTAGTCTCCAAATCTATAGAACACATGAATCACCATAACCGATCCCAACTACACCACTCGAATGACTAACACATCTCTTATATATATCCCCACGAGAAATACTTCTATAATTCTTCCATGACACATAGCAAAATCTGAACATCAATAGTCGATCAACCAGGCGAGTACTACAATACCAATGAAGCAACGGTAAGTCAAAATACAGTGCTCCTTCTGAAATACACACCATTTTCAAGCAATACCAAGTAGTAATAGTATTCATCTAGTAATCTAAAACCATTTATGTTGTCTAAGAATTCATGACCTTCCATTCAAAACTGAAACGTGACCTTGCACATGAAAATCTCAACCCTTCACAACACATCGCATCTATCATTCCATCATCTAAAAAGCACAAGGATCTCATAATCAACTCTGAGTCACCGGCAAAATACATAACCGATCAGTCAGAAACCTTCCATTTGATCCCATCTAGGAGAAAATTACAATACACAACGTGCTCCTCACACCGATAGGAAATATCCATCTCAAACCGTGGTAGAAACAGATTGGTTCCAACCCTGCACTACTATTGAGTAACGAGGATGGTTGATGCAGTTTTACCCGACAAGGTCGGGATCGATTTCCACAGGGAGTTAATTGATTTGGACTCAAGTTTATATCTAAATCTAAATGCGGGTTTGTTCCTAATTGCACGTCTACACATGTTGGTGTTGATTCTATTTCTAATTCTATTCTATTGTATGCAAAGATTAAAACTAAGTATTTCTTATGTTGGTTTTCAAGTGTTTAAAGAGTCTAGGGTGGTGACTTCTACCCAGGTGGGTATCTAACGGGTAGCAAGAATCTAGGGAAAGCTTGATCAATTTGGGATCGTAATATAGCTATCACACCCAAGTACTCACTCTATACCTTTCGGTAGTTTGAGTGATTTCTCCAATTTGGATTTCTCAAGTCCAAATGGGTATTCATGCAATACAAGTGATATTAGCTCAAGTCGGGTATTACTATCTCTAGGTTTAACCCTTTAATTGGGGATATCAATTTCTTGAGTTCACCCCAATTCCTTGTTAGCCTAGTTTTCCTAGACTTTGTCCCTCTTTCTCAAGAAGAGACCAAGTAATAAAGGCATGAATCAGTGTTTGCAACCACTAATTCTACAATTCTAGCAAGAACTTGGCTAAATATTACTAACTCATAAACAATCAAGCCCTAAAATTCAATACCCATTAAATGCCCACACTAGGGTTGGGTCACAACCCTAGCTATGGATCTAGCTACTCATGAAAATAGCAGAAAACAAAGATAAAGAGAAGATAAAATCCATAATACTAGATTAAAAGATGAAAATCTAATGTTATACGGTAAATCTTGTACAAAATTACCCCAAAGGGAAAATCTAACTGTCTCACATGCTCAGCAAAAACATAACATAACCTAAAATTGACAAAAAGTTGTATTTATACTAAGCTAAAATTTCCGGAAAAAAAACCCCTGTAGAGGTTTCACGGCCGCGTAATTCTAACTGCAGCCTCACTCTTGCTTTCGCGGCCGCATAATACTGATCGCGGTCCGCGTTTTAAACTTCTGAATTTGGGGTTGAGCATGGACTTGCAGACCGCGTATTTCCATCATGGTCACATAGGAGGCTTTCGCGACCGCGTAATTCTAATGCGGACCGCACTTCTTGCTTTAGTTGGAAATGTGAACTCTCTGAACCTCAGCAACCGCGATACGTGAAATTCAAATCGTGGCCGCACAATTACTTTCACAGCCGTGTCTTTCTGTCGCGCTCCGCGTTCATGTTATAGCCCAAAATTCCATCTCTCTTATTCTTCAATTTGCGGACCTCGAAATAGTGTTCTCGAACGTATTGGTACTTTCGCGGCCGCACTTTTCTCCCGATGTCTGCGTTCTATATCTCTTGGCCCAGTCTTGGTTTTTGTTCAAGTTTTGACTCCTTTATGAGTTGATTATAGTTTCTTTGGCTCATTTTGAAAAATCCCTGCAAGCAAGCATATTACATTAGTTTCCGGGAATACCTTCACGCATTTTTGGCCCTAAACATAAGTAAAAGAGAGCAAATAATATGTTAAAATCCCTACTTATTAACTCCCCCAAACTTAAGATTTTTCTTGTCCTGAAGCAAATAAGGTAATTCCCACCTCCACAATAAAAAGAAAAGGATAATTCAGCTGGCCTAAGGTGACTCCATCAAGAATCAATTGGGACTAACAATTACTCTTAACACAAATGAATTATCAATAACATTATGTTATGACCTTTTTGAGTACCATAGTTCTAATGTGACACTAGAGCATCAAGAGTTGACTCAATTCATCAAGGAAGCTCGCTCTCTCACATAGTTCATTGTGGATCCCAAACTCCTCCTCCTCTAATCTCAATGAACAAATATCACTTTTTAGAATGTAACACTCAAAATAAGTATTGTGAAGAAGTGCACTCATCACTCTCAAAAGAATGCCACAAGTCCGGCTTTAAGAACCATAAGCTCCCCCCTTATGTAAATCACCACTAATGTAAGCTCACTCAACTCAAAATCATATAGGGATTACTAGGGATATAATGAAGGTTTTGGATCAAGGTAGGAATTATCGGACTATGATGATTTCATCTTTCCTTAAGCACTCCATTTTCTCAATTCGACTCATACTTTCTTGACTCTTTTTGAGTCATTTTCTTCTTCCTTAGGGGACCTAGAGAGACACACATTCACTCTTTCTTATTCATGAAAATAATATTTCTCATCATTCCATGCCTTTCATTATTGCGTTCTTAGAATCCCTTCAACCTTCACTTTCTTTTTTTACATACGTCTTTTTTGACTTTTCTTCCTTTTCTTTGCCTTTCCTTTTCATCAATTCTTTTTCTTATTTGAACCTTTTATCACTTTGAAATTTCTCGTCTCTCCCTCAAACTTATGTTTTTTCCAATTGTTCATCATGAATGCTAAGAAAATATTGGGTGCCAAGAGAGGGTCATTATAAAACGGATAAAATCTTGTAATGTGGCTATTAAATGAAAAAGTCTTAGGATCAAAGGAGTTGACTAGGGATATCATATTGGTAAGCTATGGAAGCTTTCAAAGTCCAAATTGGACCAAGTGGATCCTACAATCATTTCTCAAGTCGAGCTATACCTAGAATTTCTCCTAGACAAAGATTCAGGGCTAATTCTAGACTTATTGGCATGGGACTTGGACTTGCAATTCAATGCCTCATCTCTCAAGCTGATGGATTGTTAAAGAGTAAGGAGTTAAGGACCCACAACAACCCTAGCTAAGATTGAAAATCACAAATGGCTCAAGGAAACCACTCGATGATTGTTTTAGTCCACTCAAGAGTCTCAGGGTCACAACTAGAGATATTCTTAGTCAATCAACTTGTCTCTAATCATAAGGTCGAAGGTAAATGTGTTAGTGCCAAGTGAAGCCTGCTTGAGACACTTTTATTCATTACTACTACATATCAAAGCAAAAAGAAAACGGACTTAGTCCCTTAAGAACGTTGTCACGCCATCCATCGTTGGGACGAGCCACCCGGTTCACACAACATCCACCTTTGGAAAGAACCATGGCATTAAGAAAATAAAAGGCTTATAGTTTATACAAAATGTAAAAAAGAAGCTAAAAACTTTTTAAAAAAAAGCTACTAAAGGAAATAAGAAGCTAAGCTATTAGGGAAAAATAGTGAAAGAAGTTATAAAGTCAAATACGAAAAGCAAAATGAATATGTACAATAATGGAGTAAAACGAATATGTAACAAATGGAACTGAATATATACATCGAATGGTAAAGTTATATACATACCAAAAGTGAAAATAACGATAAGTAACGAAAAAGAAAAATAGTATCATAGTTATTACATGCCAATGTCATCAAATCATCATCAAATCAAAATGGACCCCCCCCCCAACTAAAAGATAGCATTGTCCTCAATGCTAATATAAAAATAAGACCAGGGAAAGGTTAGAGAGTAAAGAAAACTCCCTATGTGGTCTCTGTCTGCATCGGGTCAGGCACATGTGTGGAGTCCTCAGAATGCATAGTATCATCAGCTCCCTCCGGGTCCTTTAACATGATCTCTACATCCTCTGATTGGGGAACCACGGGGTTGTGGAGCATCTGGATCATCTCCTCAGCAATATGTGAAGTGGAAGCCGGTTCCTCAGACTGGCCAGCTGCTGCATCTGATGCCTCATGCTCTGCTGCCTGTGTTAATGGAGATTGCTCCTCTAGGAGCAAGTCCAGTGGGATGTCTCCTGCAGATGTAAGCTTCTCTACCTCTTTCTTCAGCAGCTCCACAGACTCTTTTGAGTCCTAGGTCTTCCTCATTTTCTTCACTTGCTTGCCCAGATCCTTGATAATCTTACCCATGTGCATCCAAAGACTTCTGGATATTTGTCTTGTTGTCCAGGAGCTTCTTCTGGTTGCCTAGAAGCTCCTTCCATGAATCCTCCACTGAGGGAGGTACCTAAAGTTGTGTTGGGGTTGACTGTGCCTCTACTGCACTGGATAAGACAGACAGCTTTGTTATGGCTGCCTGCATCCAGTTATTGATGCTAGATAATGTTTGAGAAACCCGAATTGTAGTCTGAGGGTAAGTGGAAGATGAGGGCACCGATAGTGGCACGGTGATGGATGGCCCAGATGAGGAAGGAGGCATGGCAACTGAAGAACCCTCTGTTGTGGAAGGCGCTGACCTAGTGGCCACTACCCTTGGCTCTTCAGACTGGCCAATGGAGGTAGTGGCTTTTCCCTTAGATTTTGGGTTGTCTGTTCCTTGAAGGCTGTACCAGGAGAAAGGATTTTTCGGCTTCACCTTCGTGTCATAGTGCTTCTCCTCTACCCCTTGGTCCTAGAGATACATAGTGATGAATTTGGGATAGGGGTAGGATCTTTCTTCTTTCCAACTGCCTTGGAGATGTGGTAGGACATGAGGTTCCCCACATTGATTGGATACCCCGCCATGATGGATGCTACCAGAATCGCCTGAGAGAGTGGGAGGACATTATCATGCTGGCAGGGGTCAAGCCGATTGCACACAAATGTGGACTACCCTTTGGCTTCAAAGCTGAGGGTGCTCCTAGCTATTGGGACTCCAGCTTTGAGTCAGGCCAGTGTTGTCCCTGGGATGGTAATTACTTCTGCTAGCCAAGGACGGGCTGCTTCATCTAGGGCCAGCTTCTCCGAATATTGCACTGGTTCCACATCCTCAGAACCGGCATATTTTTTCAAAGTGTTTCCATCAAACCATATCTTCAGGTTCCGTACCTTTGTCACAGTAGTGCCCTTTTTTATGTGGGCAACATTTGCGTAGAACTCTTTGACAAGGTACGCATTGGCATCCATAACCTTGCTGGTGAAGTACTTCCACCCTTTTCTCTCCTCAAACTTTCTCTTGACATTTGGATTGTGTGGAAGAAGGTCTCTTTCTATGAACAGTCACTCAAGGGTGAGCGACCTTTGGGGCCACCATTCCTGGAATTTTAGATATGTTTTCTCGCTCACGAATCTATCCGCCCCCACCTCGGGCTTCCTTGATATAGGAAGACCACCCATATTGGTATCACCCCCTCTCCCGTCATCTGGGACCTCGTTATCATCATCAACATTAATTGGGCAGTAGTTGAGGCCGGTGTCGTAGCGGGTGGGAAATATGGCTCTGATGCCTCACTACCTCCCTTTGAGCCGTCAGACGACCCAGAAGAGGAGGTTAGTTCATTGACTAGGAGGAAGGGTTATGATTGAGCCTCTTGTTGTTGTTGTGCAGATTCCCCCTCAGAAGCCTCCCGAGATGGGACATATTCACTTGTGTCTGAGGATTGGGCAGGAGGTCTAGTGAGGGTCGCCTTTTTGCTTATAATCCTTTGTGCTGCTAATGGTAAGGCTTACTTGCCTTTACCCGACCTCGGGAGGATTCTTCCCTCCCTTTTGATTTGTCTCCTCTACCACGAGAACGCACCATTTTTTGCAAAAAGCAAGTAGGGAAAGACAGTTAGAATTTGAGTTCAATCAAGTGTTAAAGCAGGACAAAGGAAATGAAAACTATGCTTCTATGAACAGGGCACCGCAGACCCCGAAAAAGTGAACGCGGCTGCGGAATGCTCATCGCGGACCGTGTAAAAGCGAACGCATCCCCAAAGAGGTCAGGTTCAGACTACTGACACCCTGATCTTGATCAAACGCAGACCATAAAAATTAAACACGACCGCGAATAACTAATCGCGGACCGCGAAAAAATAAACGCGGCTGTGAAAGAAAATAATAAACCCCATAGTACGAGCCCTCTTACTCTGCTCCCTATCCCTGCGGGTATCACGAATCTGATGGGAAAGGTCCTCTATAGTCTGAGCGAGATNAGTACGAGCCCTCTTACTCTGCTCCCTATCCCTGCGAGTATCACGAATCCGACGGGAAAGGTCCTCTGTAGTCTGAGCGAAAGCCTGTATGCGGGAAATATCTACATCATCCGATAGGGATGCTACCCTACAGTCTCTAATCAGATGATCCCCCAAACCATCCACATAATGATGAACTCTAGCCCTCATAGTACGTACGATATCTCTCATGGTACGTACGATATCTGGTGCATACCTCGCCAAAGAATTAAACTTATGGCTATAATCCTGCACACTAAGAAACTGGTCAAGACGGGCCTCCCGAACCTCCCGTGGCAAATAATGTGCTAAAAACGCCTCAGAGGNTGTCGCTCATGAATAGAAACCATCCTAGTCAGTAACTGAACTGCCTCCCTCATCCCCTGCTCCCCAGTCTCTGATGGGGGAACAACAGGTGTTGGAGGTCCTGTGTCTCTAGATGCCTCAGGTACCAATTGAACTGGTGAGGCTGGGGGTATTGCATCTCCCTGGGCTCCAACAAGTGCTGGGGAAGCTGAAACTAGGGGTACTGGAGACTCACTGTGTGCCTCTAAGGGAAATCTATCCCTCTGACCCGGTGGGGAACGACTAGTACTTTCCCCCGGGACCATACCTATCTCTCGCTGTGCCATCTCCTGAGCGTAGGTAGCCTGTTAGATAAGAAACACAAAGCACGATTTAGATTTCATATGTTCTTATAACTTCGCTCTATAGCACGATCTATTAATTGAAAGAAACGTAACCATTCCTAAATGCCTCATAGCCTCCTGATTATAAGTGTGATGCACAACACACCCATAAGCAAGACTCTACTAGAAACGACTTGTGGACTCCCTAGGATACGACCTGCTCTGATACCAAGTTTGTCATTCCCCAAACTAGGGGAGGCACGACTGGAACTCGATACTGTATCCGATTGAGTTAGCCACTAAACATACTAGCTAACTAAACTAAGGGCCCAACAGATCGGGCAGCACAACATCTGAAATACTAAGCCTGGACCGTTAAGGTCATGACCTGAATAACAATAAGCCATATAAACAAAGGTAGACAAGCCAAAATAATAAAGTACTAGCTGGCCGACGAGGCCGCGACTGAAGACATACATGCCTACACACATATATATACATGCCAAGCCTATGGGCTGGAGACTGAAAGCTGCAAAAAGAAACCCAGAATACTGTGTCCACAATAACCTCTAAGAGTGTCATAAGCACTGTCAGGACAAGGCCCCGACTATATCCAAACTATACAACAAAAGTAACCATCTTACAAAAGCTCCAGGAAGAGGTGGAGCTTACCAACTCACAGCTGAACCCCGAAATCGTAGCGGAGGGGTCAATCAGAGTCCCTACATTGACATGCACGCACGAAAAAACAATGCAGTGTCCCCAGGCAACGGGACATCAGTACGAATAAAAATGTACTGGTATGTAAGGAAGAAAGTAGAATCATACATAGCTGATGTAAAAAGGGTAATAGAGATACCACCTGACACTGAAACTCTGATAGCCTCCATGTCTGACATCCGACCTCATAGTAATCAAATATGCATGGTATACTCGTGTAATCGTATACATATATATTGATGCAAATTCATGGCATACCCAACAAAATTCTAGCAATGGCGGTCTCTCCCGGTAGCTAACCGGCATCATATTGCCAACCTGTGGCCATCTGTACAATATATATAGTCTTTCGGGCAAATAGGCCCCTTACCTCCGATTATAGCTCGAAGTACATGCATAATATGCCATGTAATGATATGAACTTTGAATGCAAATAATAGTCCATAACAAGAACTTAGCCAATCTTGGCTCATTGGTACTCTTATTCTCATAATCT
>ML374009.1:63536-79210 GCA_005239525.1 Nicotiana knightiana | reverse complement strand
CAAAGAAAGTATGCATTGGAACTAATTTCAGAAACTGGATTAGCAGCAGCAAAACCTTTTAGAACTCCAGTTGATATTAATGTCAAGTTGACATCAAAACAATATGATGAATATCTACTAACAGAACAAGAAGATCAAAAACAAAGTATGGAAGATCCCTTGACTGATCAAGCACAATACCAAAAACTCATAGGTAAGCTGCTATATCTGTCAGTAACAAGACCAGACATTGCCTTTGGAGTTCAAACTCTAAGTCAATTCCTACAACAACCTAAAAGGTCTCATTTAGAAGCTGCTCTCAGAATTGTTAAGTATGTTAAAAACCAACCAGGACAAGGTATACTACTGTCTAGTAAACCAAGCAACACAGTAAAAGCATTTTGTGATGCTGACTGGGCAGCATGTCCACTAACCAGGAGATCAGTTACTGGTTACATAATTAAGTTTGGAGACTCTTGTGTGTCTTGGAAAGCAAAAAAGCAGACAATTGTGTCCAAAAGTTCAGCTGAAGCTGAATATAGGAGCATGGCAACTACAGTTTCAGAACTTGTATGGCTTAATGGATTACTCAAAGAAGTGAATGCAAGAGCAGAACTACCTATTAACATCTATACAGACAGTAAAGCTGCAATTCAAATTGCTGCTAACCCTGTTTACCATGAAAGAACAAAGCACATTGAAATAGACTGCCATTTTATAAGGGAAAAAATACAACAAGGTCTTATTGCAACTCAATACATTCCTACAAAAGACCAACCTGCTGATATACTAACTAAAGGACTTGGCAGGGTGCAACATGAATACCTTATGAGAAAACTAGGTGTCCTAAACATATTTACCCCCACCTAGTTTGAGGGGGAGTGTTAAATAATAAAGATATTCAATAAATATACAGTTAGGTATACAGTCAGCACATGACACAAGCAGTTATACAGCTGTATACAGCTCATATACAGATTCACAGAATCTGTTATAACTGCCACTTTCCATTTGTTAGTTACTAGACTTAAACTACTTCGAGGATTGAGAATCTAAGTTAGTTAGAAAGTAGTTACATTATACATTATAAATATAAGAGAATCACACCATTTTGAAAAACACAAGAATAAGAAATTCTAATGAGAAATGTGCATGTTACTTACTCTCTCTTTCGTATGAGTTTGCTTGCTGCTTCGCCTACAATCTGTTAGGCTTTTCTTCAAACACCTTGCATCCATATCTGCATAACAAACACCACCATTAATCACAAATTCCTTTGTAAGTAATCGACGTGGATAATTTTCAGCAGTATACTTTTTGATAAGCATTTAGTACTGATTTGTTTAGTTCACTGTTTCCTTATGGTATATATTACATTTGAGGCGTGAAATACGCTATTTATGTTTTTTCTCTCTGTTTATTTCAATTAGCACATGATTCTCTTTCAAAATCCCAAACAAAGTTTTTCTTCTTTCTCTCTCTGTCTCTTTGAATACACCGAATATTGTAATGGATTTGTACTGCGTAGTTTCTACGTCAGATATTTACAATGAATTTGTACTGTAATATTAGAAAGAAAAAGATTGTGGCTTTTTTCTACGCCAGATATTGCAATGAATTCCTCTATATTGATACTGCAAATATTTTGAATTGCATAAAACCAAAACAAGAATAGAGAAAGAATCAATGTGTTGAGTCTAACCCACTTTGTGATTTGACCAGTCGAAGAAGTCAAGCAGGCGTTTTGGGTTAACTACCAATTTGTTTCGATCAAGCACGGAGTGGACCATATCTGGACTGAGCTTTTGACGGATTTTCGATGACTCCAAGAGAAAATTTCATTTTTTATGTTCCAGAAGACCCGAGATTTTTCAGTTTTAGTCACATACAATGATATAAATATATTATATTCTATACAAATTCACTCAAATATATTATATTTTTGTATAAATACATTATTTTTTGCTTGTATTTATGTTTCGAAGGTTTGTATGTTTTTATACAACTGAATGCACTTGTTCATGCATGAATACAAGATATAAATATTGAAATACACTGAATAGAAACACTAAAATAGACAGAATATAAACAGTGAATACATTTGAATTTTTAAAATACAGCGAAAAGTAAATTACACTGAATACAAATAGAAATACAGTGATAGCAACCAACGAAATATACTGAATACAGTAGTAATAAGATGTATTATGAATAATTAAAATACTGTTAATATAAATACATTTGAATATACTGAATATAAAATAGCGAATACAGTCAATACAAATACTGAATCTAATGAATGTAACAGTAAAAAAAAAATTGAAACACATTAAATACAATAGTATACAACTAAAAAATCATTCGAATTAATTGAGTTGATAATGAGGCATGTTAGAATTGATTTTGTCGAGTTATATTAGGAGTGTATCACGTTGATATTATTTCCGTTATTAGATAGCTGGACATACCTATTTTTAAGATGATTGTCGTTACTGTATTCATGAATACATAACGCGAATACAAGTGAATACATGCATGTACAACTGAATTGTCCTGATTTTAGGCGCGTTTTGCTATTGTATTTATGAATACAGCAACGCGAATACAACGATAACTACCGTAACAACTGAATAATAACAACTAAATAATACTGATTTCTAAAAATTACTCAATTAAATATGAAGGAGTACTTATTATTCTACCACAAACATTGCCGGGTTATCCTTAGAACCTGTGACTTTTGGCTCAAATCCTATATATAGACGTATGTATATAGTTGATATAGATTTTATCATTCATACTTCAACTCAACTCTTTTATTATTCAAGATTCAGAAAATTCGTCAATACCAGATACCTATATCTTCACAAAAGCAGAATATAGCCCGTCAATTTGCAGTCTTGCAGATAATGTTGCAAATATTGCCATCGCAAATAACACATGAAATAAAGCACAAAGATTATTTTGGATCCAGCATACCTGAAAAAATGATAAAGGATTCCATTAAAGGTTGCTAAAATTGGAAGAGGGAAGATTATATTAACGGTATAAAATAACGATAACCATATTGTATAAAATGTAAATCAATAAATAGTTACAAATAAAGAAATATATTGTTTATAAAGATGTAGTAATGTAAATTTTTCACAAAAAACAAAGTATATTTCTGAATTAGGAACTTGAGATCTCTTATTAAGAGCGAACGGATCCTATTTGACTTGCTTGAACTCTTGATGGTCCTTATTATTCCTACAACTTTTCAGTTTGGATGGATAGAGTGCTGAAGGAAATAATAATATAGAGTCTATGATAAAATGGAATTCAACATTCATGTGATGTCATATAAAGTTTATAACCTTTTTATTTCTTCATTTTTGTTTGACTCATAGTTGTTTCAATTACTATCTTTTCAATTACCATTTTACGTCTTAAACCGATTCTTCGATAATTTTGATACTATTCTTTTCTTTTCTTTTTCCCTTTTTTCTTTCTTTTCTCCTTTTCTTTTTTCTCGTTTTCTTCTTATTTTTTTCTTTTTCCTTTTCTAATTTCACTTATCTTCTTTTCTTTTTATATTCTTATTCTCTTCATAATCTAGTTTTATTTACTGTTTTCACTATTTTTTATTATTCTTTTTTTATACTATTACTAAAGAAAAAACAAATTGTGTACCAATTAAATGTAGCTAATACAATCAAAAAAATTAACTAACATATGATACCAGTATAGTATATAACTATACCAACATGGTATACAATTGTATGTAAAGAGTTAAATATTTTTTAAAATTCAATTATTAAACTGAAATAATATCAGTTGTGAATAAGAATTTTAAAAAATTATAAAACGGCCTAACTGTAAGAGTATCCCGTTACATTATATAGCATACTATAATAGTATATCATTGGAATGAACTATATACCAAAATGGTATATAGTATATCATTTTAATATACAATATACATTCTTCTTCGCCAGTTCAACGCAATAAATTATACACTATTAAATTAACCAAGATGGTTTATAATATATTATTTTGGTATATAGAGGACTGATTCATTACTTCAAAAAATTAGTAGTATAATATTGTAGTTAATTATATACTCTTGATTTAATTATTGTATACGAATACAATATACAATATACCATTTTGTTATACAGTACAAATCTGTCTTCTTTGCCGTTCAACTCAATTTCAACCCAAAATTTAAAAATCTACTCTAAATTCTCCACCAAATTAACTCAGAATATAGCCACATCCTCCAATTACCATTTCGAACATACCCGGTCAGAAATGGATCAAAATAACCACAAACTCAACAAACCCAATTTATGAGTTTCAAAACTTCAAGGCTCTCCAATGGCAGATTAATGTTTTACAGAAGTCAGAAATCTTGGAATTCAAGTCATAGAATAAAACAAAACGAAAAAATAATTTGCATTTTCAATTTGCCCCTCACACCGGGTAAAAGCGTAAAGCAAATTAAAAGGAAAAAGACAAGTGAATTTACGGGTAATAAGTTTAGATTGCCTAGATAAGAGTTGTAATTAGTTTCTAAATAGGTAAATCCGGATAAATAATTTGGGAGTAATAGGCATTTAGTGTTATTTCCTCATCAAAAAACATAAAAAAATTTAGTCAACCATGGTGGATGGGCACTTTGGGTGCCCCATCACAAATTCAGGATTTCTCAATTGAAATGCTAACGCACCCATGGTGGGTGTGCATATATTTTCATCAACAGCATTCATGGCAAACACACCCATGTTGGGTGTTCTTTCATGATACCACAGTGTTGTGCCAAGTAGTGCGTTGCGCCTGCCAAAATAGAAGGCAATTGATTTATAACTAGTCGGTGTAGAAAGTTTCGTAGAAAGCATTCGGTATTATTTAATTTAATTCTCTATTTTCGTAACAATAAAAAGTTTTCGTCGTCGGATGAAGTTCATTGCATTACACCATTTCCTCCATCCGCATCGTAGTTCTTTTGGATTTTTGTTTCGTATCTGTTCTAAGGCACGACTAATGTGTATTCACACCCAAAAAAAATTACTTTAGGATAAAACGTTTGTTTCCTGCTAAAGACGACTTTATTTTAAAAAAAACTCGAAAACTCTAGTTAAGAATAGAGGAATACTTACAGTTCTACCACAAACATTGTATAACGACCGGCCAGTTGTTTTGAGAAGATTAGCCCCGAACCCCTATTTATTGCTCCCTCTATTTCATTATGTGGTTACGTGACTTGCCGGGAGGTTTGGCTTTTGGTTTCGGGATGGAATGGCACATAGTCCCTAAATTGGATGTTTAAGTCGCAGGAATTGATCGCGTCTGATTTGTGTGAAGACGACTCCGGAATGGAGTTTTGACGATTCTAATGGCTCCGTAAGGTGTTTTTGGTTTGAAGAGCGTGTCCAGATGTTGATTTGGAGGTCCGTAGGTCATTTCAGCGTTGATTGGCGAAAGTTGGAAAAATTTGATGATTTTTGGGAGTTTGACCGGGAGTGGACCTTTTGATATCGGGGTCGGATCCCGATTCCGGAAGTTGGAGTAGGTCCGAATTATCAATTATGACTTGATGGGTTTAAAGTATCTTAGATTTATGTTTTAATAATCTAACAAACTTATTGTCAAGAACCAGATAAAGGACCTGATATACACTTGGTATATTTATCCATCAATGGTTTCAAGCTAATGTGAGCTATATGACTTCAGACAGAAAGAATCAACTCAGGGACCTGATCCGTTGGAGTTTACCTGACCTCAGTACGAAGTCACCTCCACAGCTGGAAAGTGACTGCCTGCACTGTACATGCTACAATGTAGAAACAGTGTAGCAGTCACTTCCCATTGGGAAGGGCTTTTTACCAACCAAGTGTTTACATCATCCAAGTGATGTCATCCAAATCATATTAACAAGATGCATTACAACAAAACATTACTCAAACACTTGTGAGATTACTCAAGCATTGAAGACCTGATTATAGAGCATTGAAGTCACAAGTGTATTAGGAACAAAGTGCAATACTACTACATACCAGTTCCATAACAAGTCTTGTGTATGTCATTAGTTGAGTTGTATCTTTGTATTTGTTATTCATTGTAATTCCTAATTTGCTTATTTAGAATCTTTAACTAGGAACCTCCAAAAACCATAAACCCTTAGAGTTTGTGTCGTGACTTGAGTTAGTCATGAGTTGAAATCTTTGTAATAAATGTATTATAAAGTGGCTTGTAATAGGTGTATTACAAGTTAGTGAGGGATTAAAAGTTTAATTCCTAGGTTACAATAGGTTGTAATCTAAATATTGCTCAATTAGTGAAGTTGAAATCCTACCAGTATAGGTCGTGGGTTTTTATCCCCTTGAGCAGGGATTTTTCCACGTAAAATCTCCTGTGTCATTTACTTACTGTTTTATTAGCTATTTTAGTGGGAACGGATATAGGACCAGGTCTCTATACAGTTTAGTGGACTCATACATTCTATCTATTGGTATCAGAGAGGGTTCTTTCTAAAAGGTTAACACCTAGAGAAGATCATCACTATGACTTCTCCATCAAACTTCGAGGAAGGACAATCAACTTACAGGCCCCCAAGATTCAATGGACAATACTATGGCTGGTGGAAAACTCGAATGCATGACTTTATAATGGCAGAAGACTCCGGGTTATGGGATGTTATTTGCGATGGTCCATACGTCCCAATGAAGAAGGTAGGAGAACCAACTGTAACAGCTCCAAAAACCAGGAAAGAGTACAATGACGCCGACAAGAAAGCTATAGAGAAGAACTTTCGCACCAAAAAGATCTTGGTGTGCGACATAGGTTCTGATGAATATAATAGGATTTCAGCTTGTCAATCAGCCAAGGAGATATGTGAAGCTCTACAAACAGCACATGAGGGAACCACTCAAGTAAAGCAGTCCAAGATCGACATGCTCACCACTGAGTATGAGCTCTTTAGAATGAAGGATGATGAATCCATTCAAGACATGCATACTAGATTCACCTCCATCATAAATGAGCTACACTCTCTTGGTGAAATTATTCCCAAGAACAAGCTTGTGAGGAAAGTTCTTAGCATTTTACCCAGCTCTTGGGAGAGTAAGGTGAACTCTATTACTGAAGCCAAGGATCTGCAAACACTGACTATGGACGAGCTGGTTGGGAATCTGAAGACATATGAGATGAAGAGAAAGAAAGACAGTGAAAGAAGAGAATCAAAGAAGGAGAAGAACCTGGTACTCAAAGCTGAAAACAATTATTCGAGTGAGGAGGATAGCAATATGGCATACCTTACCAGAAGGTTTCAGAAAATGGTTCGAAGGAATGAAGGTATACCAAAGAGAGGTAGTTCCAGCAAACCAAAGAATTATGACCTCTGTCATAAGTGTGGAAATCCCGGGCATTTCATCAAGGACTACCCTCTTCTGAAACAAGAACATTTCAAGCACAACTCTGATAAAGCAGCCAAGAGGAACCCGGTTCTTGACAAACGCTTCAAAAGGAAAAATGCAGCTGACAATGTTGTGAAGCAAGCTCTCGCAGCATGGGGAGACTCCTCCAGTGAATCAGAAGAAGAAAATGATGCAGGTGATAGTTCCATGATGGCAGTTAAAAGTGAAGCAAATGTGTCACGACCCAAACTGGAGGATCATGACTAGTACCCGGGCCATACTTTCCGAGCACCAACGTACATTTTATCTAATCTTCTTATTATCTTTAAAGGCCGACGAGATCAATATAAGTGGTAGATATGGATTATGAACACCAAATAATGATAGATAATGGAATAAACATGGATAACATGGGATAACAAGACTGCCAAGAAACTACATATAAGTTAGGAGCTACCATGCTTCCATGAAAGGATATACAACAAAAATCATCCGACAAGGCATACCAAACTATACATAAGCCGACACCTGTCTATGAGCCTCTAAAGGAGCATAAGTAATTCAACATAGTCGGAACAGGGCCCCGACATACCCATAATATCTATAACCAAAAATGCATACCAAGACCATGGCAAGTTCGGAGAAGGGATCTCGCCTATAACCGCTGAACTGGAAAGCCTACTGTGGTGGGGGAACTGCGTCTACCTGTCTATCAGGACCTGTAACACGACATGCAGCGTCCACAAATAAAAAGGACGTCAGTACGAATAATATAGTGAGTATGTAAGGCAAGTCAATATAAATATGAACAATAATGTAAAGAGAGGTAGAGGAGATACAACCTGTAACATCTCAGTGCTTCTAAGAGACAGTAACATGAAATGCATGATACATATATACACATAATCTTTTAAAAACATTCGCCTCTGTGGGCATCATCATTTTCGTATCACCATCCGCCTCTGTGGGCATCATCATCATCATATCATACCCGGCCTCAAAGAGGACTCGGTAAACCCAACTGATTAGTGGTTTCACAATAGGTACCATATCCGACCGACTATAGTGCAACTCGGTAGAGTAAAATAGATACATATATATAATGCATATAGGACTCATTGGAATCATGTTTTGAACATTTCGGAGTGACGTAAGGTCGATATTCTCCGTAGACATTATTAGGATTAACTCTTCATCAAGAATATTATAAGAATCAGGAAGCACAAACAACATTGATTACATAAGAATAAGAGGAGCAACCTCAACATCAATTGTTCCATAAGAACGGAAACAATGCAAGTACTGCTAGCTTCTAAGAGTAGAGTATCTTTGGAAGCTCGTTCATTGCATTATGTACAATCAGAGTCGTGCAAAATAAGGAAAGGGATAGCCTCACATACCTTGTATATACTGCCTCAATCTCAAGCTATGCAATTGTCACGACTCCTTAGTCTACAATAAGAGAAACGACACTATCATTATCATTTAAGCGTCATAACTATTGTGTATCGACAACAACCTATTTTACGATGAAACAGACAACACCTCCCCTATATATATGAATTCACACAAGTCAAAAAAATCACAAACATCCCAAACAACATCAATAATAATCAAATTGAGCCTCCCAAAACAGTCCACACACAACCTAATAACTTCATACATAAGACGACCACCGTAGTCGTGCAAACGACCCGGAAATGTTACGACGAACGACCAGCCCACAACCCTAAATATATATGGTGTTTATCCACACCCTTCCTCCTACAAAACTCCACAATACAGTAGTAAAACATGCAGCCCAACAGCAACACAAAATAGTCCGCAAAACAGTCCGCTACAAGTGAATAACTCGAACTCACGACTTCCGATCACCGTCCCGTGAGTTCTTACAAGTATAAAACGAATTACCATGAATTTACAGCAAAAAAAATGTATGATAGAGATCATTAAACTCACCTTACTTGCTAGATAACTCAGCCCTTATCTTGGTTCTTCAAACTCTAGGGTTTACCCCCAATTTGAACTTCAAAGAGAGGGAAAATCAATTAGGGTTTGTGGATAACTTTTGGGAGGAAGTTTGCAGGGGGTTAGGTTTGGTTATTTTTGAAATATAATGAGGGATATATTTCAGGAGATAAGACTTTTAATGGGCTCTTTGGATGACCCGAAATTGCCTCTTTTTGGGCTATCCTTTTACCAAGTAGATGACCCACCTATCACCTAGCAGCTTGTGCAGTCTTGCAAAAATGTCTATATCTCTCTACTCCAATGTCGTATTGATAAGAGGTTTAATGAATTGGAAACTAGACTCATAGATCTTCAATTTGGTGGGTAGATCACCCTGTATTTCCAAGTATATTTAGAGAAAAACTTAATAACATTTGACCTAAAGTTTAAGTAAAACTATGAAGCTAAGTTGCGACAACTCTTGTCGACCTTTATTTCATAACTCGTTTGACTTCAAGACTATGATACGGATATTATATGATTCAAATACCTTAAAACACGACCTCTTGAGAATATCAAGAACCCCTAGGTTTACCCGAAAATACAAGTTACAACATCCTTGATTCGTTTAACTTTTAATACGTGTTAATCACTCTTATACACTCTTGTATCATTTAAGATCAATAGGATTAAATTCTTATCATCTCAAAGATAATATCTTCTCATGTTTACGTCGATTAACTTTTGGCATGAGCCAACATACGTGAATATGGGTTGTAACACCCTCCCCCCTTAGGAGCATTCGTCCTCGAATGTAAGTGTTTAGGGGGAGCCTAACTCATCGTGGATTCCAACGGAAATTTACGGCCCAGTTTTCCCCTATAAAATGGATACTAGACAAACTTACAAGCATTTAATCCCAACGTATTGCCTTGCAAGGCTACGCAAAGCATTATGGATATGTACACTATCTGCATATCACCATTGTGTATTAAGGAAGAGTACTCTCAAGCTATTGCTTACCTCATAGAGCTGTTTCACCTTCTAATGCGTCCTGCGTCCCCTCGGCATCCTTGTTATCTTGAATCTGGAACAAGTAAGGGTATTTAGACTTCATCTGCTCTTCTGCTTCCCAAGTAATTTCTTCCCTGTTCTTGTTCCTCCACAATACTTTGACGGAAGCTACATCCTTTGTTCTTAGCTTGCGGACTTGTCGATCTAATATAGCTACTGGAACTTCTTCATATGATAGATCCTCTGTAACTTGTACATCTTTGATAGGGATGATTCGAGAAGGGTCTCTAATACATTTCCTTAACATAGATACATGGAATACCGGGTGGACAAATTCCAATTCGGATGGCAATTCTAACTCATAAGCAACCTGTCCAATTCGTCGGAGAATTTTGTACGGACCGATATACCGTGGACTCAGCTTACCCTTCTTCCCAAAATGCATAACACCCTTCATCGGCGAGATCCTCAGGAAAACCCAATCACCAACCTCGAACTCCAAATCACGACGTCGGACATCAGAATAAGACTTTTGCCTGCTTTGTGCCGTCCTTAGTAGCTCTTGTCTCAGTTTCACCTTCTCAATGGCTTAGTGAACCAAATTTGGCCCATATAATTAGTTTCAGCAACTTCGAACCATCCAAGTGGTGATCTACATCTCCTCCCGTATAATGCCTCGTACGGGGCCATTTTAATACTGGAATGATAGCTATTATTGTTGGCAAATTCTATAAGTGGAAGATGGTCATCCCAATTCCCCTTTAAATCCAGAACACATGCTCGTAACATATCTTCAAGTGTTTGAATGGTACGTTCAGCTTGTCCGTCAGTCTGTGGGTGGAATGCAGTGCTGAGATTCACTTGTGTGCCTAAAACCTTCTGAAAAGACCTCCAAAAGTTAGCCGCAAATTGCGCTCCTCGATCTGATATAATAGATATCGATAAACCATGAAGCCTAACAATCTCCTTGATATACAACTTTGCATAATCTTCAGCTGTGTAAGTTGTCTTAACTGGAAGAAAATGGGCATATTTTGTAAGTCGATCAACTATCACCCATATGGAGTCAAACTTATGATAAGAGCAAGGCAATCCAATAATGAAGTCCATATTAATCACCTCCCATTTCCAGGTCGGAATCTCTATATTCTGAAGCAATCCACTGGGTTTCTGATGTTCGATTTTTACTTGTTAACAATGAGGACCCTGGGCTACAAATTCTGCAATAGACTTCTTCATGTTATCCCACCAATACTGCTCCTTAACATCATGATACATCTTTGTCGAGCCGGGATGGATGGAATATCGAGATTGATGAATCTCAATCATAATCTTCTCTCTCAACTCCACATCAGGCACACATAACCGGCCCTGGTATCTCTGTGCCCCATCTGCTCAGATCTCAAAAGCCGTAATTTTACACTGTTGAATGCTCTCTCTCAATCGTACTAAGGTAGGATCTTTATATTGCCGTGCTTTTAGCTCGGCTACCAAAGATGATTCTGATGTATTCTGTACAGTAACTCCTCACTCATCAGAGTCTAACAATCTAATTCTCATATTCGATAGCTGATGAAGCTCATTAGTCAACCCCTGTCTACTTGCCTCAATGTGTACTAAGCTTCCCATTGATTTACGACTGAGAGCGTCTGCCACAACATTGTCTTTACCGGGATGGTACAATATTTCGACATCGTAATCTTTCAGTAATTCAAGTCACCTACGCTGCCTCAAATTCAACTCCTTCTGCTTGAAGATGTATTGTAAACTCTTGTGATCTGTGTAGATGTCAACATGGACGCCGTATAAGTAGTGCCGCCATATCTTCAAAGCATATATTACTGCAGCCAATTCCAAATCATGGGTCGGGTAATTCTTTTCATGCTTCTTCAATTATATTGATGCATAAGCAATCACCTTCCCATGTTGCATCAATACGCACCCCAAACCTATACCTGAGGCATCACAATATACCACATAACCTTCTGTTCCTTCTGGGAGAGTGAGCACTGGCGCAGATGTCAATCGATTCTTCAACTCCTGAAAACTTCGTTCACAAGTGTCAGACCACTGGAACTTAGTAGCTTTCTGTGTTAACCTAGTCAATGGTGATGATATAGAGGAACCCTTCTACAAATCACCTATAATATCCTGCTAGCCCCAGGAAGCTACGGACTTCTGATGGTGTTGTAGGTCTCGGCCAATTCTTTACTACATCGATATTTTGAGTTTCGACACTAATACCCTCGTCAGATATCACATGGCCAAGGAATGCCATTGAGTTCAGCCAAAATTTACATTTGGAGAGCTTAGCATATAACTTACGATCCTGAAGCGTCTGTAATACTATCAGTAAGTGGACCACATGTTCCGCCTACGAACGAAAATACACCAAAATGTCATCAATGAATACGATCACGAACACATCAAGATATGGCCTGAATACTGTATTCATGAGATCCATAAAAGCTGATGGGGCATTTGTTAGCCCAAACGACATCACCAAGAACTAAAAGTGCCCATATCTTGTCCGGAAGGCCGTCTTTGGAATATCCTTCTCCTTAACCCTCACTTGATGATACCCTGAACGTAAGTCAATCTTGGAAAAATACTTGGCACCCTGGATTTGGTCAAACAGGTCGTCAATCCTTGGAAGTGGATACTTGTTCTTTATAGTAAACTTATTCAACTGTCGATAGTCGATACACATCCGTAACGACCCGTCTTTCTTCCGCACAAACAGGACTGGTGCACCCCAAGGTGAAGTGCTAGGCCTAATGAAGCCTTTATCCAGCAAGTCCTTCAACTGCGCCTTCAATTGCGCCCTCAACTCGCGCAACTCTGCCGGGGCCATCCTATATGGAGGAATAGATATGGTTTGAGTGTCAGGCAATACATTAATGCTAAACTCAATCTCCCTTTCAAGTGGAAGGCCTGGAAGTTCATCTGGGAAAACATCTGGAAATTCATTGACCACAGGGATTGATTGTAGAGTAGGCGGCTTTGTCTCCGGCATTCTTAGCGTGAACGAGATGATAAATGTACCCTTTTGAGATCATATTCCTTGAATTAATATAGGAAATAAACCTACCTTTCGGCGTAGCAATGTTCCCTTTCCATTCGATGACGGGTTCATTAGGAAATTGAAACCTAACCATCTTCGTACGACAATTAACATTTGCATAGCATGAGGCCAACCAGTCCATTCCATTATCACGTCGAAATCAACCATTTCTAATTCAAATAAATTCACCGAGGTTTGACGACTACAAATCATCACTGTGGAACCTTTATATACCCTTCTAGCAGTCACAGAATCTCCTATCGGAGTAGATACCGCAAGTGGTTTACTTATCAATTCAGGTTCAACGCCAAGCTTATTAGCCACAAAAGGTGTAACATATGATAATGTAGATCCCGGATCAATAAACGCATATACATCATAAGAAAACACATAAAATATACCTGTAACAACATCCTAAGACGAATCGAGATCCTGTTGACCTACTAGAGCGTAGGTTCGATTTTGAGCACCACTCGAACTCGGCACTGCACCTCTACCTCTACCACGACATGTCGACTGCTGAAAACCCCGTGCTGGAGGTCGAACTAATGAGGAAGAACCTGACACAGATCCAGTTGGCTGAGCCATACCACCACCTTCTCTATTAGGACAATCCCGCTTCATATGGCCAGGCTGTCCGCAAGAGTAGCACGCATCAAAACCTCGACGACACAGTACAAAGTGGGCCTTGCCACACTGATCACAACGGGGTGTTGGGAGTCTCGTCTGACTAGTATCCCTATGATATTGCGAGTCTGATGCCCGCAGACTCTGACCTGGACCAGAATAGGTAAATCGATCATACCGAGGCCTCTGAAACTGTGGAGGAGCACTAGCTACAGGTGGCGCCGAACTCCTTGAAAACTAGGGCCTAACACTACCTCTGAATTCATGAGAATACCCTACAAACCTCGCCCTCTTATGATGGCCCCTATTCTGCTCCCTATCTGCCCTTTGCTGGCGCTTATGATCCTCTAGGGTCTGAGCATAAGCCTGAATACAGGAAATATCCATGCCCTCCACCAAGGAGGCTGTCGTGCACTCATTTATCAGATGTGGTCCCAACCCATTCACGAACATATGCACCCTATCACTCATCTCGGCCACCATATGAGGAGCATACCTTTCTAAAGAATCAAACTACATGCCATACTCTCGCACACTCATATTACCTTGTAAGGTTCAAGAACTTATCAGCTCTAGCTCGTCGTATCTCAACGGGCAAATTGTGACGAAGAAAGGCCTCAGAAAATTCCTTCCACACAGCTGGAGGGGCATTCAGACCCCTGGATCTCTCCCAACTATCATATCAGAAAATCGCTAAATCCCGTAACTGATATGAAGCCAACTCTACTGCCTCTGTATCTGTAACATGCATAACCCGTAGTGTACGATGAACCTGGTCAATAAAAGTCTATGGGTCCTCCTTGGGGTCTGATCCAGTAAACACTGGAGGGTCTAGATTAATAAAATCACGAACTCTCGTACAATCCGGTTTATCAACAGCACCGGTATTCTGCCTCTGAGCCTGAGCAGCTACCAAGCTAGTCAACAACTGCACCGCACTCCGCATATCCTGCTCTGTAGGGCCAGACGGAGGAACTGGTGGTGCTGAGTTCCTCCTAATATCCTCTGGATGAGACGGAGTAGAGGAGGTATGAGACGGAATCTCACTCTGAGCCTCACTTTGGCCTACTCTGGCTTGAGGCACCTGACTGTTACCCTCTCCCGCAGCTATATCAAGTCTTCTACTAATCGGCGCTTCCTAGTCGAAGGCATCGTTGAAAGAAAACAAGGTTAATATTAGATAAAACACTAAGGACTCAATTCTATGCACGATCTAGATTTAGGAAGAAGGTAACAACCCTAGATGTTACGTAGTTTCCTGATTATAAATGTGGCGCGCTACACATCCATAATCACGACTCTACTAGACACGGCTCATAGACAACCCCTAAGACAGAATGTCTCTGATACCAAGTTTTTCACGATCCAAACTGGAGGATCATGACTAGTACCCAGGCCATACTTGCCGAGCACCAACGTACATTTTATCTAATCTTCTTATTATCTTTAAGGGCCGACGAGATCAATATAAGTGGTAGATATGGATTATGAACACCAAACAATGATAGATAATGGAATAAACATGGATAACATGGGATAACAAGACTGCCAAGAAACTACATATAAGTTAGGAGCTACCACGCTTCCATGAAAGACTATACAACAAAAATCATCCGACAAGGCATACCAAACTATACATAAGC